>ML784527.1:509381-525297 GCA_009831015.1 Picea engelmannii
CTGTTTCATTTTCAGCAGTAAACGATGTTTAGGTGTGTTATGTTTATTTTGAGATGCATGTACTAATTTCTGGTGACAAAAACGACATGCTAGAGCACCCAAAATTGAGAACATAACCGTAACAAATCAGCAAGAAACCTTTGCACTGTTTGTTGTTATAAAACAGCAGAAAATACATTACCGGACAGTTGAAACTTAGAGCCTTTCTTTGGTCAAAGACAGACCTTAGTTTTAAAAACCGGTCTATCCGGAACCGACCGGTTTGACCGGTTTGATGGTCGACCGGTTCGAACCGGTCAATAAACCAAACCGGTCGGTCGGTTTATGACCAAACCGACCAGTTTATGACCAAATCGGTCGGTTTATGAATAAACCCGCCGGTTTGGTCCCAGAAACCTAAAACCCCCTAAAACCTAAAACCTAAGTAACAAGTTGGAGTTGTAAGGTGTTTTGGTGTGCAGCTGAGGGTAGTAATTAATGGTAATGTTTCATTCTCCTTTATCTTTCATTTTCATCCTTTTACTTAAATTTTTAACATTACCATTAATTGTTTCAGAATGTTTGAAAGTGGTTCCAACCCCATTGGACTTCATATGGAGAAAGTAGAATTTTAGGTCCCATTCAAAATTCAGCAGACTTAACAGTTTTCAGGATTTCAAGATCGGCAAGATTGCAATGTTTCCACTGGATTCTATCATGTATGAGGGTATGGAACTGACATTTAATCAAGAGAACCAAGCTCTTAATGTACCTCGATGTTACCAAGAAGGCAAGTTGATAGGACCTGGATTTTTCACACAACTTTGGGATGCTTTTTGAGTGTTTTGGGGGGGCAGAACAAGTAGCACCTCCCCTTATCTTAGTGAGAACCTGCATAAAACAGCAAGCTAAACTTGCTGGAAAATGCTACACACAACTTAGAAAAAGGATTAATTTATGTTAGCACATAAAACAGAAATTTATATGTAAAAATCTAAATATGAAAATGGAGTTCAAGTGACTATTCCAAATCAGAAAATTGCTTATAAATGAGAAAAGGGTAGAAACAAGAAGAGAAAAATAGTAGAAACTTTGGATGGTTGAATGAGTGAATTCCCAAATCTGAAATTCTCTCCTCCAATCCTTTAGTGACCTGCAAATAAGTATATTTTTGCTACACAAGACAACAAGGAGGTAAGAGCATCTAGTAAACTTGCAAAATACTTTCCAAACTTGAAAGAAACTACCACAAAACTGATAGTAATACTACTACTATTTATTTCTAAGCAAAATACTTCGGGTCTCCAAGTTAAACCAGCGAAAGCAAAAAAAAAAACAAGAAATGAAATGCACAATATCGCCTCACAAGAACACCATGAAGAGCACCAAGAAGACTCCCAATGCACACAAACGATCCTCCAAAGCTTCATTTATTATTCACAAAATGTTGCTACAAATAGTTGTAGCAAGATTTACAATGAGAGAATGGAAGAGAGAGGGAACAGAATGGGAGAAATTTTGGCATAATAGACTTGCTATAAGAATAGATGATGA
The DNA here is from genome assembly GCA_009831015.1 of Picea engelmannii. NCBI lineage: Eukaryota > Viridiplantae > Streptophyta > Pinopsida > Pinales > Pinaceae > Picea > Picea engelmannii. Next base: position 510,915 of record ML784527.1, read on the forward strand.
AATGAGGAGGGATCGGCATTCTTTTATAATTGAGAGAGAGGAAAGACCCCTCTTGGATGAGCTCCAAGTGTCACACGTCAAAGGGAAGGAGGTCATCTCAAGGGGGCGCACTTTTAGGGTTTTAGTCATGGCTAGGGTATGAGGGGTGAGTGGGGAAGCTAGGGTCAAGGAGGGGTACACTTTGGGTTTTGGCCACCCTCTTGCCTTAATTTTTATTTTCCCATGTGTTCATGAGCAAGGGGGGCACACTTTTCCTTAGGGAGTCACCACTTGAGGTTGTTAGCTTAGCAAAGGGGGTTCTTCTAAGTGGAAAATCACTTTCCCAACTTAGGAAATACACTAGGAATCATTTTCCCACTCTCTCTCATGACTTTAGTCATTTTTACAAAATTTGGCTATTCTAATTTAGCCAATTGTTTGCTGATTTTTTACTGACTTGGACTCTTCATGGACAATGACCTAGCAAAACTTGTCCAAATGAGTTGAAACTTGGTCCAAGGGTGTAGGGGATTGTTTGCCATTTGTAGGGGGTTGTACTCGTACCCCTACACAAAATCCCCAAAGACCATATTTTTACATTTTACATCAAAAATAATTAAAAATTCTCAGTTTGCGGAAATTTTAATTATTTAAAAAATCCTATCAAAACTTAACAGAATTCCGCAAGACTCTAGCAGATGCTTAGAATGGTCATTTACAACACTTTAAAACCTTAGTCACCCATTGGGCTCGATCATTAGAACGTCTTTCACCACTTTGGATGATTTATGTGAGTGAAAAACTCAAGGATAATTAAAATTGCAGTTAAGCAAGATTAATTACCTGAGGAAAAAAAACACTCGAAGAAAGGACTTCCCTAATGATAAAGTCCAAGGTAACTAGACAAAAATTGAATCATGCTAGCATATTACATTATTGTCCCACGCAAGGGAGCGGACATTCCGAGTACATAGAAAGACGTGTCAGGGGCAAAAATTATCCTGCTGAACCAAAAGTCTTCAAACTGGTTGTACCACTAGGCACATATCTTCATGGAAAATGTTGTTGACCCCCTAGTCAAAATAGGTGGTCAACACTTCTAAAAGAGTCTAGTAAAATGGTATAGAATATTGATATCCCGCTCATTTCAGAGCTAATTGGTAGTACTCTACTTTTTTTTTTAAACAGTGGTTACTCAGTATATTATAGTTAATAACTGGAATATAAAAGTGTCTAAGAACTTAGTAACCATGCAAGTGATATTTCCTCAAAAGGTAAAAGCATAAACAGCACCTCCTGCAGAACTTTTATGTGCTTTTTTTTCAAAAAATATTTAAAAATTATGGAAAGCACATCATACCTCGACATACTGAGAAGGTCTCATTGGAACTATCAAATTACGAATGTGTAGCCTCAGCTGTAGATGAATTCTTCTGTTGCCCTCCATTCCGAGTCTTCTTCTTTCTCTGCTTCTTACTTTTACTTGCACCTTTGGCTCCTTTCCTGCGTTTTTTCTTTTTCTTCAGATCCACCTCCTGGGGAATTTGTTGCTCGTCTTTAAGCTTCTCAGATCCCTCTTCTTTTGCCTGAATTGCAACTTCCCACTCCACTTGGTCTTGGTCTTGCTGCATCTCAGAAGACACTTGTTGGGAATTTTTCTCTAGTTCTTTTAAGGGTGCGAACTGTGAGTCCTCCACCCTTGACAGTGCCTGACTGTTTTCAGCATTCCTAGAGTTGTTTTCTTTTGACATTTCATCCTTAAAAGTGGAATTCCTGCTATTTGTCTTCTTTTTTGATTTAACGGTCTCTTGCTCTTCAGACGACATTTCCACTTCTCTGTCCCTTTTTCTTGGAGAAAATTCAAGCTGGGAAGCCAAATTATTTGAAACAGCAGCTTCAGAGGAAGAAATATTTGGAACAGCAACCTCGTTATCAGAATCACCTGAAATATGATTGCCATTATTTAGTATCCTGGCCTTTGTATTCCCAGTATGAAACTACTCTACCACCAAAGAAGTATGCAAGAAAAACCTATTCACATAACAGAAATATGATTCAATTTGTGGTAACTTACAAGTCTGTGCTTTAAGTGCCAGTAATGCTGTTCGAGCAGCCTTAATTTCCGCTTCTTTTTTACTGTGTGCAACACCCCCAGTATATTGAACCCCAGAGACTTCAACAGTACATGTAAAAGTCGGCAAATGTATCTTTCCTGACCTTTTACAGCAATAACTAGGAAGTGGCAGGCTCATTTTTTGTGCATACTCCTGAAGGAGATTCTTACATAGTCCTGTATCATGCTGGAATAACAGAATATTAAATCCAAGCATTAACATTACCACATTTTAACAAAGCAGGGATAGTTGTGCTAAGTTACAACTAAAATAATTGAACATACGTCAATTTAAGATGACACGAAGGAAAAAAACATAACTGCATCTCATTTGTTTGAAGTTGAACAGACATTTACTTTTCCATGTAAGCCTGGTTTTTGAGACATTGATAGATGTCTGTGCATAATTTATAATGTTTTTTAGGCAACATTGGTTTACATGAGGAATGACAGGTACACACTTAACTTGTTGTCTAAATGACCACAGGAAAGCCTAACCTTGCCCCTCCAAAATATCTTCATAAAATAACAAAGATAAAATGACCACATTTTAACAGAAAACATATTAAGCAAATTCAAAAACTAGCCACTTTGGAAAATCCTGGGGGTAGCCATGACAGATTTCAAAAATCAGTGTCAGAACTCAACAGCAGAGACTTTAGAATCAAAACCTTTATGAACTGCTTATAATGATTAGATAGATAAAAAAGAGAGGAGCAAGGTATGGCCTGTAGTTGAAGGATCAACGATAATTCAAGCTTCAACAGTATTGAAGAGCTGGGAAGAAGAGTCACCTAAAGGAAGAAAACCAATACTAACAAAAGAACTAAGGCCTTGAAAAATTAAGTCCACTGACAACTAAGGGAGTTAACCTGGGAGGCCGAAACAAAGGCCAAGTGAATACGTAAAAGATCCTAGTGTCCTAGAAACCTTTGTGGAGCATATAAAGGTTTAGAATGAAAAGGAAATAAGTGTATTTCAGGCTAAGGTCAAACTAGCTCTTCTCTATGGTCAACAAGTTTGTAATATATTGCAAGTATTAATGGGAGTTTCACTTATCAGAGCAAAAACAATAATCATAATAATTCTTCTATTACATCATGATAAATGTTCCTGTGCTGGGGACCATCATCTTGTAAGTGATGCAGCTCATCTGTGACTCTGGCACTGAAAAATTGGATGCAATTTGATCTATAGGCTACATATAACTGTTACAGTTCACATTTGCTGCTCACAGCCAGTACTTAAACCGATAAAACTGATTTTCTTCCTACCAATAACTAAGGAACACTTTACTTCAAAGAGCAACAATCAATCTGGACCATGCTTGCAGTCAGTTTATATGTGGTGAGCAATATCATAAAATAGATGAACAAGTAAATATATTTGAAATTTACTTAGAGCCTTGATGGCCACAAGGAGATTAAAGATACATACGCGAAAAATTCCTACCCGTATATACATAAACAACTCTTAACATTTTATAGTCCGTTCCATGCAAAGGGGATTTACAAAAGCATGAATAATTCATAATAATCTATGGATAACTCCATTTATATTCCTTCTTTTCCTTCTTTGATAAGTAATCTTTCGAGTGTCAAAACTGATCTAAAATCATGAGTAAAATTGATTCTAGACTTTATTAGATTATCTTGCGGAATCACAGTCAAAACTCTATTAATGTGCAGTTACTATGGAGGGATCAAAATCAATGACAAATATCTCCTAACAAGGTTAGTGATCTCGAATTTGCAGAGTATGAGTGCAAGTCTATGGATAACAGTACAGAGAACTTACCACTGGATTAGGGGCCAATTCTTGTCCATTCGTCTTTTCGAGCAAATCCTCAAGAGCAACGTGTGCTGCAGCATGCTCTGCAGCTTTGAGGTTACAGAAATTTGAAGGTGAGTCATATCTGGCCCCATTAACAATAACAGCTGCCTTGAATTTTGGACTATGTGGAGGCCCTTCTCTTGTAGTTTCATAAACAGGCATTGGCATAGATGCTTTCTGGGCATACTCCTGGAGCTGACTCTTAAACATTACAATGTTTGACATACTAAAAGCAGAACAAAAGACCAGTAAGAAAATAGTTCCAAACTTGAAGAGTTCAAATTTCTAGTTTGACAAGTTTACAATTTCCTTCAATAAAATGCCTCCAAAACAATAATACAATACGAACAAATGGTGTATAACACTACAATCTGAGTTTATATTATATTCTTGATGTAATGAAAGGAAATTCTGAGCTTTACAAATTTCATTACAAGCCAACATTCAACGTTCTTAATTATGAACTTCACAACACATTTTCATCACAAGCCAGTACTCTTATGTTCTTAAATTAATATGAGCTACTACATATCAATATAAAATATGAGAATGCAAAACAAAACCTACAAATATCTGTAAAAGAATTCATTTGTATTCGTTCATACATAGATACCTAATATATATAAGTTACTCTAATTAAATTTTAAACCACAAATAGTCTAGCAAATAAAATTATTTTACTAGTTTTCTTCTATATACACTATCCTATTTAATCAGTGTATTGAAAACCTGTCATGAAATTTAAAAAAAAAAAAATCGGTGCAATCTGAACTACACGGTTAAGCTGTGATAACTTGTCTCAAGAAAGCCAATCTGTAGCTTGACAACATAGACTTTCTCCTTCGGATTCTTTGCTGTGTTCATCAAACCTTAGTTTAAATCCTCTCAGAGGGAGGTACCATATCAAGTTTCAAATTGTCACTGTTTGACAAGAAACTTTCCATAAAGAAATATGTGAGTGCTCATTGATATAAGCTGAGATGCACCAGACCAATGTTGCAAATATTGTTTTGAGAATATATAACGGAGGATCCAGAAAGAAACTTATACGAAATTTTGTAGAAATTATTGGAAATTATCCGAAAATATAGGCATGAATAAACTTCAGCCTGAAAAACACGGAAAATATTGGACAAATCAGCAACCTGAAAAACTTGGGAGAAATTAGAGATATTTGAACCATTGGACCAGACAAAAACAATGATTAAATCTTCTAATTGCAAACAGAAGTAGGACTGACTAGCTCAGAAGACTGAGATTTCTTTTACCACTAAGGAACTCAGCTCTATTGCTTGGTTTGGGGACGATGTGGCCCTCTTCTAAATTGACGTCCAAGCCTTTGGAGGCTTTTCCATCGCATGTGCCACCTTGGAGAGGAACTTTATGGACTAGCATCCCATCATTTTGTTATTTTTGGTCATTTTGCAGCCTATGTGAGCAAAAAAAAATATTTTGCTAATTAAGCAATGTAACTTAGGTTTTAGGCCTAAAATCATGGATTTAATTCTAAAGTGGACAAACTAAGGTTTGGGTTTACTCATATAAATGAGGCAAATCATTTGTCACAAATCATAACTCATCACTTCATAAATCTCTCTTGGACTCAAATTTCGGCCCACTTGGGCAATTCGCTCTCTCTTATTTTTGGGCATTATGGACGCTACACTTGTCTATTGGTGGAATAAAGTCTAGCAACTTCTCTTGCATGCTTCTTCTTGGCAAATTGTTGGAATTTCTTTGATAAGTAAGGGTGTGCATGCTATCTCCTGGATTAGGTACAGAATTTCTGCAATCTTGTGTTTTTCTTCTTAATTTCAAGGTTATACAATCAAAACCTGCAAGGAGTATAAGGGCATACACCCTCCACCAAGGAATTTTCTTCTATTGTTATTGAAAAGGCTCAAGGATTGCTACAAGGAGTAAGAGGGTTTACACCCTTGTAGCAAGACCTTGCTAGGGTTTATCTTCTCGAGGGAGTAAGAGGGTTTACACCCCTAGAAGATTATCAAACCCTAGTAAAACTTGGATTTCTATGCTAGATGATTTGGAGGTTTTGTGTCTTCTTTGGCTTTATAAGGGTTTAATTCTCAAGGAAGCATTTTATTCTCTTTGTTGCCTAGGTTGTTGTCTAAGCAAGAGACTCAATTAACCCAATAGATAAGGCACTAATTACATTGAAGATTGAATAGTGTTGCATTGGTAAACGTGAAATTTAAGATAATGAATTCTTCAAGGTTGGATTTAAATTCTATATGCTATTGACTCTCTTGACCTCCAAGGGCATCTTGATTGGCTAAGTGATTGTGTTGTTGTAATAAACATTAAGCTACAGCCATTTGTTGATTTTCCTACAACTCAGCACATGAGGTTATTGCCAAAAATTTTACTTTAACCCAGAATTTATACTTCTTATAAATTCAGAAATTATGCATACAAACTACAACTGAGTTGTTAAACCAGAAAATTACAGTAGAAGCATACAGTAAACCAAGCACAAAATACACAAGGATACCATAAATACCCTGGAAACCCCAGTATCGTAAAAACTAGCAAAGGAGGGGCTTTATTATGGGCTTCAGAGGAATATTACAGCAACAGAAATATTCAGATATTTCTTACAGCAGATATGCCTTCTTTATCAGTTGTACGGCCCAGACAAACTCATCTGTACGGCCCAGCAATTGGCTGCCTCTAACACTATTGTACGTCCCAACAATCTCTATTGTACGGCCTGCTGAAAATTGCCCTTTGTTGGACGTTGTACGACCTGGTAATTTTGGCCCTGCTTGGCTGTTGTACAGCCTGGTAAAATGGACCTCTTTCTTGCTGAAAAGTACGGCCCAGTATACTACAGCAGGTATGGACTCCCTGCTACCAAAACCTCGACCTTTGCAAGCTGCCCAAGATCCCCTAAAATCGCTCCTCAACAAACTGCTGAAACCACTCAGCCAGTCACCCTCTTCCTCAGCCCTATGCGCCCTCCTTCAGTTCTCTCACTCAACAAATCAGTAGTGTGTGTCCTCTTCACCCTCAACCCTTTCATTTATCCTTCCTTCAACCACCTTTCTCCTTTGAGTTATGTGCCCATTTCAGCCTCCAAGGCTCCAAGGAGGTGTGTCCCCCTTGGTTGGACCCCACACAACACTAAGGTGGTGCGTCCCACTGGACTGGGACCCACAATCCACTCAAATAGAAATTTTGTTGATTTCCTAAGTTAGACTTAGGCTAAGATAAACAAGGCTGATCTGGGTGTTTAGTGTGTCCATCAGCATGGCTAGGACACTTAGGCCCATGCTGAGACACTTACCGAGCAACAAAACTAACACTCTGGCTTAGAAAGGGAGGTGTCTCGACCTGTAACAATCTTTGGCACCATCAAATCTACTAATCTTTAGATACTCCCTCTGAATTGGAAGTTTAGTGTGTCCATCAGCATGGCTAGGACACTTAGGCCCATGCTGAGACACTTACCGAGCCACAAAACTAACACTCTCGCTTAGCAAGGGAGGTGTCTCGACCTGGATCAATCTTTGGCCCCATCAAATCTACTAATGTTTAGATACTCCCTCTGAACTGGAAGACCCTCCTGCTACCTCTGCTGCACTCTGATCTAATATCCTTCTCTGCCCATCCATCAATGTCATGCCGTACTAGCTGACAGTCTTCGATGAAGCCACTCATCCACTAGACTCGGCCACTAACACTGATCTCTGATCCAAGTATCCCCTTGGACCCAACTACAGGTTGTCCCAACACCCTATACATCATGCCCTCCCTGATGCCAAGCCTCACTGTTGCATCCAAGGTTGCTCCCTCTGAATGTATGCGCACCTGTCCATCCTCGAACATCACTGCATACCCGATATCCTCCAAAGTTGATACGGAGAGCAAATTGACCTTTAGCTTTGGTACAAACATCACCTCATCCACCTCCAGAAAACCACTTGACTCTAGCTAGAATCCGATGCATCCAACCCCCTTCACTACATGCATGTTGCTAGCCCCACTACTCACATGCAAGTTTGAGCCCGTCTCCGAAACAATAAGGAGCACCAACCTCATTCTCGCCATAGGGCGAGATGATCTACTATCCACGAACCATGCCCCAATGTCCTCCAACTCTGCAACACTATTGCTCGAAAGAGAGGCAACCAGAGAAAACTACTCCTCGAATTTCTTTGCAAACTCATCTATGTCCGTAGAGATGTTGTTGCTACTACCTGTGCCTCCTCCTCCTCCTCCTTCTTGAGACACCGTCTGGCATAGTGCCCAATCTTGTGACATGCAAAACATTTCACTTTGTTCACGTCCCTGAAGTCTCCTCCAATGCTCTTCTTCGCATGAAGACCCACATTCTCCTCCTCTTCACTCTTCGGTTGGCTAGCCTGAGTGGCATCAACTCTCAACTCCTCCTGGGTGAAGTCATCCCATAACCTCTCCCAATCAAGGAGTTTCTCCCGAGCCACCACCCCATGCACAACTACTTCCCACTGCTTGGTGAAGCCATTCAAGGTTGTCCTCTCAAACTCTGTCTCGTCCACGGTCTCTCCAACAGCTGCAAGTTCATCTCTAATCTGAGTGAACTTTGTGAGGTAAGTCACCACTGACTCCCCTTGGCCATCTTCATGCTTCTCGGCTTCTCTCTAAGCAACACCTTTCTACTATGGTTATCAGACTAGTATAATTTCACCAGGGCCTCCCATCATGTGTCCTTGGTTGTCTTCTTACCAGACAGATTGTAAAGTTCCCAACCAAATCTGATGTAAAAATCAGATCTTTGTGGTTGAGGAATTTCGTCAAACACTTGGCATATAAGCTCCCAACTCCCTTGAAATCACTTCCACACTTGGTGTCCCAATTAACTCAAGTTTTAGGGATGAAGTTTATGTCAAACACATCACATGCAACACCTAAAACCCTTCCTAATGAGTGATTGTTCTGATTTTGTGTTGGTTGTTATGTTTATTTGCAACCGCTGGTTGAGGTGTTTTGTCAAACACTTTGTGTGAAATCGTTGTAGATTTCATTTAAGTGTATTTTCTGATGTATGTGGCGCATATTTCTTCATGTAATATATAAGGAAAACACATACAATGATAACCAAATAAACCATAAGCTAATAGCTATTAAAAACCGTAAGATAGTACCTCAAATCCTTGCTTTATTTAATATGCACTTGGCTGTCCAACACAGTAATTTCCAGATCTGATCCAAGGAATATAATAGCCTCAAAATAGTGTTGTAATGCCCTCAAAATGCAAGGAAATATCAAGAGTAATCCTCCTCAAGGATCCATTAATGATGGCTGCCCAAAATGGCTGATATAATGCTCCAAAATCAATTCTACCATGCCAAGAAATGTGCCCCCATGCTGAAATCCACCCTGCTGAAATATGCACAATAAAAGCTTATGTAAAACCTTCAGGAAATGGCTGCAACTTGTAGATCTTGTTATCACTATAACAATTTCTCTGAGAAATCTAGTTGCCAGAATTTAGCGAGATGCTAAACTGATGTAGAGGCGTGATAAACTGAAGAACGGGGCCATATCTAGCAGAAGGAGGCTAAGTCTAGCGAAAGTGCGGAATTGATGGGACCCGATGGGTCACAGATCACGGGCGTTGTGGATCGACGGTCAGGGATCATTTTGGGAGGAGAACTAGCGCAGAGGTTAATTCTTGAAAGCGGGCCGAAAAGGAAACCGTGGTTTCGGCTCAGGACCACATGGCGCCACAAGGTGCATTTCAGGGTGATAAGCAGTCTACCTAAACCGCTTTGCCTCGTCCCCGAAATCGGCAAAGCGTATATAAAGGGGTGGACCCTCGTCGTTATTTATTGTTTTTCAAATATTGCAAAGTTGAAAGCTCACGCGACGGCTCCATTCGAACTGAAGATCAACAATGCGCGAAACTCACGCATCTTCTGCTCATTCACAAGGTATTTTTCACCGCCACCATGGACCCTATAATTGTGTCTGTAGCAGAGCAAGATCCCACGTCGAACGAAGAAGCCCTAATTGACAGAGCGTCAAGATGTGTTCGACACTGAAGTAACTATCTCACCCATCTCCGTGTCCAGAGCCAATTTGTCAAATTATGTAGAGAAACAGATACCCTTTCTCGAAGCAGTACAGGCCTCCATAGTCCCTTATGTCGTCGAGGTCACATTCCCTTTCCCGAAATTCATAGGTTGGTGAGCAGAGCAATACTCACAGGAAGATGTCTTAAATAAACAACGGTCAGATGTCTTGTGTAGAGTAGATAGCCCATCAATTCAATACACCCTCGACATACCAAAGTCCTCCTCCGCAGTGTCTGAACCGTTCGAGGAAGAAAACCTAATTACGGTTTACACGAAATGTCCCTCCGAAGTCAAAAACCTATTTTTGCAAACAATTATCAAACCCGGGCATATTTCTGAGAGTCTATCCTTGCCAATGAATGTAAATGTCACGGTTATTGAAATCCAATGGGTTTGTTCCATATTGAGTCAGATTTTAGGTTTAGACAACGACAGATATGTAGTCGAGGTCACGTTACGTTTTCTCCTAGCATTTTTTCAGTCAGAGTCCAGTCAATCAGTTTGCATCAGCTTTGATAAATTCATAGCTGATAATGTCCACAAGCAGCTAGTGAATTTTCAGTCACTAAGGCACTTCAGGTATTACACCTACTTGTTGAAGATGTTCCTAGAGACAAACACGAAAGAGTTCCCTGAAGCAGCATTCATCTCAACTAAATGCAAAAGAATCACAATGTTCATTTTCATAAATAATATCATGTCGAGAGTTCACAGCCTGATTTTCAACACCAACCTGCCAAGGGTCCTAGATGACATGAGGAGTTATTTACAGCCAAATCCAGAGAACATAGTGGGGGACTAGGTGTTGTTCATGCATTCAACAGTGATATGGGTTTATGGTTGCCATGAATCCCCCTACCTTTTGCCTATTTTTCTGACACCCAGAGTCTTTGCCCTAGAGTTCATCAGACAAAGAATCGTATTAGAGACAGAGCACTTCCTGAAACTACGCAAGGCATCCAACCTCAAGTTTCCTTTCATCATAGGACCTTTTATTATCAAGACAAGATCATGTTTACCCCAGACCCAGGCCAAGCTCAAGGAGTTTCGATTTGCACAGTTACTAGGGAGAAGATATGATCCACATCGAGTCATATCTAAGAGAAGATTGATGAACAAACAGGCCCCTTATGAACATGAGTATGTTGAAAGTTTTGACAAATTGGCAAATTTGGAAACCTGTGTTGATATCGAAGCCATCTGACAGCCTGCTCAAACACAACAAGTGGGGCCGACCCTACAGCAGACTCCTCAGAAGTTGACAATCAAAGTTCCCAAAGTAAGTGTCTACACCAAGAGATGTTATTCAAAGGCCCTAGGCACCTGTAGTTGTTGAAATAATGTTACTGCAAAGAGTATTCTTATTATTATTGATATATTATTCATAGGATCAATCCCCATTGTGGATTGATCATGTCGGTTATTGTAATAGGAACAAATCCCCTTTTGCGGATTGGTCAAAAGACAATTGTAATAGGCAGAATAAGAAGTCGTCCCCAGCAAATATTAAAGAGGCCCATAATATAATAAAGGTGGGTTTACCCACCCAGTTTGAGAAGTCGGCCCTACCAGTGAAGAGACACTACACACGTGCCAGACTTGTATAAATAAAGAGGCCAGCGCCTCACTTAGACACACAACTCACTTGCTCATTGAGAGACAAGTTTCGGATCTGTTGTTGGAGAAGAAGGAGAGAGAGAGTGGCACATATCTAGGAGAGGATTTTCTGTATTAGTTTAAGAGATCTCTTGGCATTGTATTGCCTATCTATATTAAGGAAGTTTTGCTGGGTTTTCTTCCCCTAGAGGGTTTCCCAGGATAAATGTTGTGTCTCTTGTGATTGTGTATTTCTCAGTGATCTTGGATTATGCTATTGTTATCTAATAATATGCAAACAACTATAATAATGGCTTAAACATTAACATGGTATCAGAGCCATGCTGAAGGAAGCATCTTTCACAAGTGAAAAACGTCACTGTTACCGTACATGAAAATTAGGGCTTTTTGATGGTGAATCTTTTCAGCCCCAAAAACATCTAGAAAAGTGTGCCCTCCCCTAAGGATCAGTTTGGCACTCTCAGCGCACCCTTTCAGTGGTTGGATCTCCCGGAAAGTGAAACCCTAGTTTCACAAAGTACCAGAAGTACCAGAAAACCAATGTACCAGAAGTACCAAAAGTACCAAAGGTACCAGAAGCACCAGTCCAGAAATCCACAGATCAAATTTGAAGGAGCAAAAGTTGGATTTTCTCAGATCCAAACACACCAGGTTACTCGCCTCAGCCAAGCGCACCTCCTGGTAAGTTCAATTTTTTATTTTGAGCACTTTCATTTTTCACTCATTTTCCTAGCTCCAAGTAAAGATGTCTGCAAGCGTTAAGCTTGTTGACAAGTTAGAAGGAGTGGAAAACTTCCGTGCCTGGAAGTATAGGATTGGCCTCATTCTTGAAGAGAATGACCTAGCAAGATTCGTCAAAGAAGTACTGGAACCCCCCGATGCTCCAGAAAAGGCAAAGCATCAAAAGGACACAATAAGGGCCAAAAGAATCATTGCAGATTCAATCAAAGACCACCCGATTCCTTATGTGTCATCTAAGAAGACTCCGAAAGAAATGTTTGATACCTTGACCAGACTATATGAAGGAAAGAACATAAACCGGAAGATGAATCTTAGAACAAAACTAAAGAATACAAGGATGCAGAAAGGAGAAATGATTCAGGAATATTTCTGCAGAATCTCAGAATTCAAAGAACAGATAGAAGCTATTGGAGATACCATAGACGAAGACGAACTCATAATGATGGCCCTAAATAGTCTCACAAGTCCTTGGGATGCTTTCATCCAAACGATATGTGCCAGAACGGAGAAACTGAAGTTTGACAGTCTATGGGAAGAATGCATCCAAGAAGAAACAAGAGTAGCGAATCATGAAGCGTTACTAGCAAGGGATGATGACCAAGCCCTAGCTACTCACACCAAAGGAGGAAGGAAGAAACCCTACTTCCAAAACGAGACTCATAAAGAGCCTCAACAGTCAAACAAATTCAATCATAAAGAATCTCATCCAAGGAGATTTCAGAAGAAAGGACAACGCAAGGAAAGGGACTACTCATCTGTACAATACTATCATTGTGACAAGATGGGACACATTGCGAAGTTTTGTCCAGCTAGCCGAGAAGAATACAAGAGAAAACATAAGAGGCTCCATGCCCATGTAGTCGAAAATGAAGAGCCACCCGCAAAGATGATAAGAGAGCAAATCAAAGACCATGTCTTAATCTCGGCCCTCTCAGGATCTGTAACACCTGGAGAGGACACTTGGCTCATTGATAGTGGTGCATCCAACCATGACGGGACAAAGAAACATTCTCTCTTGTATCTCAGAAAAGAAGTTTTCTCAGAAAGTGACACTTGGAGATGATTACCAATATCCCATCAAGGGAGTGGGAGAATCAAACCATAAACTGACTTCAAGGAATTTACTAAAAATGAAGGACATACTATATGTACCAGGCTTGAAGAAGAACCTACTCTCCATTTCAGCTTTAGAGAAGAAAGGCTTCAGAGTTGCCTTTATAGATGGAGAAGTTCTTATGCGGGCTAAAGGAGAAACCTTAAATGAAGCAATCTTCATTGGAAATGAAGAAAATGGCTTGTTTAAACTAAAGGGTCACTCAGAGGCTGCCATGACCCACGCCATTGAAAACTCATGTGAACTTTGGCATAGAAGGTTAGTCCACATCAACTACAAGGCACTACCATACATATGCAAAGCGGTCACAGGTTTACCAGAACTCAAAGGTTACCATAAATGCATATGCAATGGATGTGCACAAGGGAAGCACATCAAGAACCCCTTTACGAAGAGGGACAGCAAGACAGAAGGAGTCCTAGAACTCATCCATTCAGATGTATGTGGCCCAATGCCATCATCCTCCATTAGCGGGTATGTATATTATGTATCATTCATTGATGATTACTCTCGTAAAACCTGGATATATTTCTTGAAAACTAAAGATGAAGTGTTCAGTAAGTTCAAGGAATTCAAAGCCTTGATAGAGAACCTTTCTGAAAAAACGATTAAGATACTCAGGTCAGATAATGGAGGAGAATATACCTCAAAAGAGTTTGTGAACTTCTACAAAGATGTTGGGATCGAGAGGGAGCTCACTACTCCCTATAATCCCCAACAAAACGGTGTAGCTGAACAGAAGAACAGAACCATACTGGAAGTTGTGAAGACTATGATCCATGATCAAGATCTTCCTATGTGCTTATGGGCAGAAGCAACAATGGCAGTTGTTTATGTGCAAAACCGATTGTCCCATAGTGCACTTGGGCTCAAGACACCGGAAGAGATGTTCACCGGAAAGAAGC
>ML784527.1:525387-538388 GCA_009831015.1 Picea engelmannii
TCAGGAAAGAAGGGAATATTTGTGGGATACTGTGAGGTCTCCAAGGCCTTCAGAATCTATATACCAGGTCAACATCACATTGAGATCAACAGGGATGTGACCTTTGATGAAGATGCAGTGCTCAAGAAATCTAAACTATGCCAAATTGAAGAGGTATATGAAGAGGAACCCGTAATCCCCAATACTGCAATGAGGGAGGTTCCCAGAGCTGCAGGACCAATGAGGGAAGTCGTAACTTCCCCTGATGAGGAATTTCTAGAAGACCATGATATAGTAGAAGTGCAATAACCTCCTCAAATGACGATCCTCCATAAAAGAAAGTCATCTTGGGCTAGAGAGCTTATTCAAGATCGAGAGAAGTACGTGGTTCCCCAAGGAACTACGAGACAGGTGAAAAGACCAAAGCCATTCTCCAGTTATACGACTTTCATGTGTGATCTCCTAGAAGAGGAGCCTACCTGCTTTGAAGAAGCCATTCAGAGGAAAGAATGGGCAGATGCCATAACATAGGAATACCAATCCATAATGAAGAACGAAGTATGGGAAATAGTTCCCAAACCGAAGGATAAAGTTGTGGTATCCTCCAGATGGCTCTTCAAAATAAAACATGTTGCTGATGGAAGTATTGAGAAGTATAAAGCAAGATTTGTCGCTCGTGGCTTTTCCCAGAAGGAAGGCATTGACTATGAAGAGACATTCGCTCCTGTGGCTTGATACACTTCGGTCAGAACCATCATAGCTCTTGCAGCTAAGATGAAGTGGAAGCTGCACCAGATGGACGTGAAGACAGCCTTCATAAATGGTGTTATCGAAGAGGAAGTGTATATAGAGCAACCTCAAGGATTTGAGGTTGAAGACAAGAACTCTCATGTCTGCAGATTGAAGAAAGCCTTATACGGATTGAAGCAAGCTCCTGGAGCTTGGTATGGTCGTATAGACAGTTTCTTGACGAGCTTAGGCTTTACCAAGAGTAAAGCAAACTCTAATCTCTACTTCAAAATCATGAACAATGAGCCAGTAATCTTACTGCTATATGTGGATGACTTATTCTTAACTGGAGAAGAAAAGTTCATCACTGAATGTAAAAAGAGACTTGCCTCAGAATTTGAAATGAAAGAACTTGGCCTAATGCATTATTTCTTAGGTCTTGAGGTATGGCTAAGTCCTTAGAGGATCTTCCTTAACCAAGGGAAGTACACGTTCGAAATCTTGAAGAGATTCGACATGTTGGAATGCAAGCCCATGAATACACCCATGGAAGCGAAGCTGAAGCTGCTGGTCAATACTTCATCAGAATTGATTGATGCCACACTGTACAGACAGATTATTGGATCGTTGATGTACATAACGAACACCAGACCAGACATTTGTTTTGCCGTGAACACCTTGAGTCAATTTCTGGTAGAACCCAGACGTGTTCACCTAGTGGTTGCAAAACATGTGATGAGGTACCTTAAAGCTACAATAGATTATGGTCTCAACTATGATGGAGATCATGATTTCACATTGAGTGTATATACTGATGCAGATTGGGCAGGTGTTTCTGACAGGAAAAGCACTTCAGGATATTGTTTCAGCTTGGGATCAGCTATGATCTCGTGGCAAAGTAGGAAGCAATCTAGTATTGCTCTCAGCACAGCGGAAGCACAATACATTGTTGCATGTTCTGCCAGCTGCGAAGTTGTATGGCTTCCAAAGTTGTTGACCGGCCTATTTGACTTAGAGATGAGAGCAACCTTGATACTATGTGACAACCAGAGCTTCATAAAAATGACAGAGAATCATGTAGTCCACGACAGGTCTAAGCAAATAGAGATCCGTTATCAATACATCTGTGACATGGTACAGAGAGGAGCCTTAAACCTCCAGTACATTAGCACGGATGAACAGGTTGCTGACGTGTTGACCAAGCCCCTATCTCGTGTGAAGTTTGAGTACTTCCGAGATAAGCTTGGCATAGTCCGAAAGGACCTTCCTCGAAAGGGGGAGTAGTTGTTGTGCTCCTTGCTTCTGACCTAGTTGTCAGACGTAAAGCAAGATGAGATGTTCCTTGCTTCTGACCTAGTTGTCAGACATAAAGCAAGATGAGATGTGTACCTTGCTTCCGACCTGATGGTTGTGACGTAAAGCAAGATGATATGATGAGAATAGCACTGAGCTTCCGGCTGGATAGCTGTGACATAAAGCCAGTCTAGTATCCTGCTTCTGACCTAATGGTTGTGACGTAAAGTAGGACGAGTATCTTGCATCCAGCTTGAGTGTTGTGATGTAAAGCAAGACGATGAGATGATACTAGTACTATGCTTCCAGCTTGATAGTTGTGACGTAAAGCCAGTCTAGTACCTTGCTTCTAGCTTGAGTGTTGTGATGTAAAGCAAGATGATGAGATGAGACTAGTACTATGCTTCCAGCTTGATAGTTGTGACGTAAAGCCAGTCTAGTATCTTGCTTCCAGCCTAACTGCTGTGACGTAAAGCAAGTCATTAAGATGAGACAAGTATTGAGCTTCCAGCTTGACAGATGTGACGTAAAGCCAGTCTTGTATTATGATGAGCCAGCCTAGTGTTGTGATGATGATGATGGATCAGTTTTTATACTAATAAATATTGATGCAGATGATGATGGCATTCCTTGAGAATGACGATGTTGTCGATGAAGAAAACTTCTGATGATTTATAGATACGCCAGTCAGTTTTCCAAGAGGATATTGATGATGTTGTCCTCTCACCCACTTGATGTTGTTGATGATGTTGTCCTCTCTCTCTCGCATGATGCTGCTAAAGAATACCCTTCTTGTTAAGGGGGAGTGTTGAAATAATGTAACTACAAAGAGTATTCTTATTATTATTCATACATTATTCATAGGATCAATCCCCATTGTGGACTGATCATGTCGGTTATTGTAATAGGACCAAATCCCCTTTTGCGGATTGGTCAAAAGACAATTGTAATAGGCAGAATAAGAAATCTGCCCCAGCAGATATTAAAGAGGCCCAGAAATATAATAAAGGTGGGTTTACCCACCCAGTTTGAGAAGTCGGCCCTGCCTGTGAAGAGACACTTCACACGTGCCAGACTTGTATAAATAAAGAGGCCAGCGCCTCACTTAGACACACAACTCACTTGCTCATTAAGAGACAAGTTTCGGATCTGCTGTTGGAGAAGAAGGAGAGAGAGAGTGGCGCATATCTGGGAGAGGACTTTGTGTATTAGTTTAAGAGATCTCTTGGCATTGTATTGGCTATCTATATTAAGGAAGTTTTGCTGGGTTTTTTTCCCCTAGAGGGTTTCCCAGGATAAATGTTGTGTCTCTTGTGATTGTGTATTTCTCAGTGATCTTGGATTATGCTATTGTTATCTAATAAAATGCAAACAACTATAATAATGGCTTAAACATTAACAGTAGTCAGCAGACTACTCCCAAGAAAATGAGAATCACACAATCCCCATGTTATCCCCCACTTTCAGGGATAACTAGGAGATCATGTCTCGAGGCCCACAGGTCCTAGACATGGAGTACTGAGAGCAGGATTGACTTTAACATGGCCCTGGAGGGCCCACCTTTTCTTTCTTCCAGCACTTTTATCTTGTCAGCAGCAGCAGCATCCATCACCATCGGCTTGGTCCTGTGTTAGAGAAGGTTCTTGCTCCATGAGGTAATTGGTCCGGGTATCATGGTATGTGTCACTTTGATCATCAAAACCATTGAATGTATGCATTTGATTCCTTTTATTTCTAACAATTGCTTGGATCTTACACTTGCCCACTTGACCATGTTTGGGGGAATTGACAGGATGCCCTAGCAAGCCTGTGTCTTTAGGTTTTGGTTTGCCACTAGGGGAATTTCTGAAAAGCCATCGTCCGCTCCCAACATAGCACCCCTGTTTCATCTTGTTTCCCGCTCACTTGTCCCATTCCACTTGTCCAGGCACTGGGTAGACCTATTTTCAAGACTGCACCTTATCTCGTGGGAAGAAGGGGTTAAAGGCCCAAAAGGTAAAAGCAAGCTGGTAAAAGATAAAAGCCTAAAAAATGAAACCTCGAAATGCTTCGCCCAGGGATCCTCGAGAAAGCAATAAAAGGCTTCTCAGCAGGAAACAAGAGGGACCCAGAAAAATAATAAAACAAGACCTAACCAGAGGATAAGGGGTCTCATCACGAGCCAGCCTATTAGGTCCATGGGTACCTAGCAATATAACATTGCCACCAGCTAGTTACCACCCCAAGGCAGTGACTCTTGGTTGTATGGCCAAGGTAAAGGGGATCTCATCTCGAGCCAACCTTCTCATTCATTTGAAAGTACTTGTGGGTAACGCTGCCACCACTGGTCACCACGCCAGGGCAGTGTCCCTTGATTAGCTCTGGAACAAGAAAAAAGGAAAAGCAATAAAAGATAAAAGAATGAAAAGAATAAGAATAAAAGGCAAGAATGGGCTTGGAAAAAATGCATCCAGGACAGGTACAGCACACCTTCTAACAAAGGTACCCACAGGTAACATTTCTTGCATCCTTGACCCTCACTGCACCCAAATGTTTAGACATCCCCTGACCACATCACCCACTTACATGGCTTGGATGAGGTCTCTTCTGGGAACTTCCCTTTTCCAGTGGACACTAGCCCAATAGGATGCCTTTTCCTTTTCTCCAGACTTGTATTGTAGGCTTGTGTAACGTCTTTGAGCTGTTAACTGATGTATTAGGGATTTTATGCACATGTTTAATAATATTGATGATGAGATGTGATTGGCATTGCTATGATCCCTATGACTGATGAGCCCATGGAGGGCGTAGCTTTTGATGTGCAGGACCATGCCCGACGGACAGGTACCATTTTGGACTGGTACACATGGGGAGATGATCAGTTCGGACCTCCATGGGGCTGAAGAGCCCATCAGGTGGATGTTGAGACCCCATCAAGGGGCAGAGATAGAATAGAGATGGATCAGGGACTTTGCACCAGAGAAGGAGAGGACATTCCACCAGAGATACTTTGGCAGAGCTTGAGCTAGGGGGTTTGACCCTATTTTAGTAGAATGTTGGCCTTGCAAGGCATGGGACGTCACCCTTGATGACCATGAGCCTATTGGACGTCTTGGGAGGCAGATTGGGCAGTATTGGCACGTGTGGCATGATGGAGGAGCACAAGGAGGTGATGGAGGAGCACGAGGAGGGCTAACGCTTTGCTCCAGGACACCTCATTTGCCCTAAAAGGGGCTAACATCTCCTTTGGAGGGGCTTCATGTCTCTTTTAAGCTTGATTAGGGTTTTAATTTGACAATTTAATGTAAAACAGTATGATTTTAGTATTTTGGCCTTGTCGACCTTTTTACATGACCTAAAATGTAAAATTAGGTCATCGAATGGTATAAATGAAGGATTTTCACCTTCATTTTTTCAACACAACTTATTCACTCCTTAAGGAGGTCTGAAATTTGCGCCCTATCATGGGCTATTGGCTGATTTCGTGATGCGCACTTGTTGAAGGAGGATTATTTTGGCATGTTTTGGCATTTCTCTTGAAGGAAGGTGTTACAACTAGGGTTTGCATTGATATTTCTTGGTGATATGTAAGTAATTTTCTGCAAAACTTCTTGAATGAATGGTTTTAGTTTCATTTCTTGCATATGTTTATGAATTTTGCTGAATAAAACCCTAGGTGACAAGCACACAAGTAGGTACTTGTCTCATGTCCCCTTTGAGAGAAATTTTCAGCCATTGAAGAAGAAGAGAGCCTAGCCATTGCTACACTCTCTTTCTCTCTTCATTTATTGCTAGTTGTACTATCTATAAGCTAAGAAGAGAGAGACGCCTTAAGCCTAGGTCTACCACACTTTGGGCCGATTTTTCTAGTGTTTGTTGAAAGAGCCTTCCTATAGCAACACTCTTCATCATCAAACCCTCTAGTCTTGGTTTTATGCTTCATCTTTCAGCTAGTTTTTTTTCCATTTGAGTTAAGGAACGAGGAGAGATCACAGAGGCCTAGTACACCTAGATCGAAGTGACCCTCTCTCCCCTAGGTTTTTTACCTTGGAGCCTTGCTTCAGCCACACCTCAAAGCCTTTCCCTCTAGTCCTTAGTCGTTGCCTCCTTTAGCTCTTGCGTACCTCACCTTTTGACTCCATTAACCCTAAGGCATTGATCTGAATACCTCTTACGTTGAAGTGAATTTGATCAACACTGCTCTCCATACATTGAATGAAACCCTAACTACACTAACCCTAGCTTACAAACTAACCCTATTTGACTAAGTGTTGTATTCATCTTCAGTTATAAATCATTAGTGCAGCTAGACGTTTTCTTTATGAGCAATTGATTAATGATTAGAGGCATTAATTGAATGAAGTATTGATTTATTGCATTGAATGCCACGTTATTCCAGCATTTATTGAAGAAGTGATATTATTTCATTGCTATTTTATAAACATTGACTTTGTCAATATTCATTGTCAAATTGCTTATATGTTTATCAGATAGTCATTGGTTTATATGAAGTACTAACCCATTGAGCTTGCATATATCAATTTATCGTTGCTTTGTCTCAGGCAGGTGTATCTCTTTGGGGGGTTTTACCTTATTGGCCTTTTGGCCGGACTATCTGCTCGGTGGTGACTTGTGAGCGGCGAATAACTGCTTTGTCCTGTAATCCTTTACCTTCTCAAAACCCCAGGTCACCGGGGATGTCTCCCCTAGGCCTTACGACCCTAAACAGAAAGAACCATCCCATTGTGGTGACATTGGGTGGGATTGGTTTCTATTACGCCAATTTGGCCTTCAAACCTCAATCCTTTTATCCTTGCTACAAACTGTGCGATAACACCCCACAGATAGTGGATATGGAGGAAGAGAAACTCAAAGAGCAAGTATGGATATAGTGGAAAGTGGCACCAGCAATGAAGAAGTTGGTAAAGGAAGCATGCCCCAAAGTGAAGGCAGCTCAAGAGATTTCAGCAGCAAAAAACACATCTTTGATAAGGCACCTGGAGCAGCCTATCAATCTAAAGAAGATTTGGCAAGGCAATATGCTGAGAAAGGAAACTTAGCCATGAGTGAAATAAGGGAATTGATCCCTGAGATAGAAAATATTTCTCAGCACAAGTCTTCTCTAATCACAGTCAGGGATGTAGAGAAGAGGACACTCAACATAGCAGTTGCAGATGAGGATAAAGTGTCTGAGGTTAAGTTGCATTATGACAACATCATTGCTCCAGACAAGGTGAAATTCCACAGGAACACCAGTGACATGCCGTATTCAGATTACTTGGTCTAAGCTTGAAGAATTCAAAGTTGTCAACTTATGCACTTAAGTTGGAGGGGCAGTTGAGACAAGGGAAAGCATCCAACAGATCTTGGCAGACTCAAGTCAAGAGGTTAGAATCTAAAGTCCCTCAAGGAGTGAAATCCTCCTTAGAAGAGAAAGACAAGTTGATTCAAAGCTTGAAGAAAAAACTAAAAATGTCTGCCACAGAGCATCCACAAATAGCAGAACTGGTTGCTCTAGAACAGGAGAAGGAGACATTTCGACAAGAAGCATTGAATTACAAGGCCAAGGTATTACAGCTGGAGAAAGAAAAGGAAAATTGGTCACAAGGACGGACAAAAGTACAAAAGATGGTTGTGGTTGTACCTTCTACTACAGAAACCGGGACAAGCACTAAAGGACTTGTCCAGGCTATGTCACATGTTAGCCTGAAGGTGGGAGAAAACAAAGGGCTAAAGGGAAACATAAAGAAGTTGAAGCAAGAAATGAAAACAAAGGATGAGAAGATGGCCCAATTCCAGAAGGAAAATCAAGCTTTGTAGGAAAGAGTAGACAAGCTGAAAACAAGGTTGAAGGGCAACGCATTGTTGCAAGGAGCCAAACACGTCATCTGGGATTCCATTGTTGTTGAAGCTACCAAGTTCAGGGTGTACTTAAATTTCATCAATGACAAAGATAGCATGGCCATTACAGCGAGAAGCAGGTGCACTGTTGTGAATGAGACACTAGCAAAGAAACCCTCAGAGTGGGCCCAGAATGTTATAAATTTGTTGAATTCCATCCCCACCGCTGAACTTCAAACCATTGGGGTCAAAGACAAGACTACATTGATCATTTGGGCCAGTAGGGTCATTGCCAAGCATAACCTACTTAAATCAGTCCAAACCAAGGCCATATAGATGGAGCAGAGTATACAGGAATTAAAAGATCTGTTTGAAGAGTTGTTCATCAAAGGCTGCCCACCATTTTGGGATGGCAAAGGAAAATTGTATGATCAGGAGGAATACAACTCTCATCTCGCCCAATGCAGAATGGATCACTCCAAGTTTGAAAGCCTAGAGGAAAACTTGAAAGGAACAAACCAAGTGGAGTATTTGATCATAGATTTTGAGATCTTGAATCAATTCAAGACAGTAAAGATTGGATTGCCAGTCATGACGTATGCCTCTTGCATTGACCTGGAAATCCTAATCAAGGAAATGATGGACTACGACATCCCTTCTAACTTGCAGTGGAAGGAGATAGTGCGGTTGGGAAAAACAAAGTGCAATTTTCCAAGAACCAACAAATAATGCCCAGGTGTCATAAGAATGGTCGATCCGGCAGAGGACCAAAAAAGGACAGATGGCTAAGACAAAAACTGAGGAGTCAAAGGAATCGACTGTTGGTTCATGAAACGTTTTTGCTTGATAAATCATTGTAATCGGTTCCCATACCGAAACTGTCAAATGTAATTATTATAATCAGTTTTAGAAGTTGAAACGTTTCAGTTCAGCTATTGTAATCGGTTTCTAATTGAAAGAAACTCAAATTGTATAAATGCTAGAAGTTTTGAATGTATTAATGTTGGAAGAAGTGCAAGGGCACCTTTTAATTGTTCTGAACTCAATTGTAATTTTCAGGAGCTGAATTGAATACATATGGAAAAGCTTTTGAAGTCTCTATGAAAAGATTATAATGGTGGTGATATAAGTTTTGTCTCCTCTCCTTGTATGTATTCCCTGTGTTCTTTAATTCCATTTGCATTTTCTTATGTTTAAATTGTATAGTTAAAAGCTCAGAATTCATCTTATGATGCTCTCGGCTTAAGCAATTTAAACTGTATAATTTTCTTCCTAACTAATTCAGAATTCATTTCAGTAATGCTCTGATGTAGTTACTTGTTTTCTCCTTCTTCTTACACTCTGCATAAACACAATTTATAACTCAGATTCATCGCCTCATTTAGCATTTATCCTCTAGAGAGTTCTACCGGCCAATCATTGTTTTCATTCAATTTCAGAATTTCAACTCCATGGCCCTAGGTGTCCCTCCCCTTCCTTGCTAGCAAATTTATAAAAAACCCCAAAACAAACTAAATCTAGCCATCAATTGCCAAAGAAACATCAGGTGACAGGAGAGAGCCCTCTCTGAGCTGAGCAGGATAGTACCCAGCTCTAAAGTTGGTTGAAACAGTTACCTCTGTCATTTGTTTATCAGCCAAACAAATCTACAGAGTGCTAACAGATCTGATGATGGTTAACTCATATGTGAAGATCCCCTGGCTGTAGAGAACAAGTCTGCTCACAAATCATGGGATCTCAAACCCCCAAAGCGCCCTCCTTCATGAAATTCACCCAACCATCAAAATAAATAAGTATGGAGGTTGTAAACCCCCCAAAAATGCCAAAAGGTTCGCCTTGATGATGGCCAAGAGTCCCCAATCAAGATTTGGTCCAAAACCAACCTCCTAAGACCAAATTGAATCTCCCTTGGCTGAGTGGTGCACCCTCTCTGCAGAAAACCCTTTATGATGCGTCCTTCTTTACAAACAGATGGCTGAAGTAGTTCTGAACTGATGTAGAATGGTGAGGGAGGAATATTTCACCTCCTTGGCCAAGCTTGGATCAAGAACAGGAGTATCTTTCACTCCCTTGTTGATCTCTAGGATTTATTTAGTCAAAACCCTCAAAACCACCAAGTACCATGGGCTCTCTAGCTAAGAAGCCAAACATCAAAATATCAATCAACATAATCAACATAATGAGAAAATAGTGTTGACATATTGTAACTTCGAAGAATATTCTACCTGAGAGAGAGTTAAATAATATTATTATATTATATTTAATTAGGCCCTTTTGTGCCTTAGTAAAAGTCGTCCCTATTGTGCCTTGACAATTAATTGTAAATTAAGAGGGTAAAGTGATAGGTCGGCCCAAACCTAATTATAGGCTAGCCAGACCACTATTTATAAGGGAGGCCAGTGCCTCATTTACACTCACCAAACTAGCTCTGCAACTATGAAGAAGTGTGCAAGTCTTGGAGGAATTGCTACTGTAGCTAAGTGTGATGTCAAGGAGGGTTCTTGGTCTGTGTCCTGGTATTTCTTGGTTGATTGGTGCCCTACTCCTCCTAGTGAAGGAGTAGAGGAGGATCTTTTGTTCGGTATTTCGTCTTTCTATATTGAGGAAGTTTTGTTGGGTTTTCTCCCCGATGAGAGTTTCCCAGGATAATCTATGTCTCTATTGTTTCTGTGATTGCCTCTCTTTTAGTGATCTTATTTATGCAGCTAATGTGCTAAATGTTTATCATAATGAAAGAAGAACCATAACTGCTAGTTGTATAAGTAAAACTTCAACAAATAAAAGCCCCTATCTCTCTTTTATACCCATGTTCATCTATTCTCTCCAAGTGACTTTTACTTTATTTTTTATATTCCTTCATAAAATCACTTTATTAATTAATTAACATTTTTTCCTCTAAAAAGTGATTAATTTGTCCTTATGGCTTCTCCGGCCACTGAAAGTCACTTCTGATCATCTTCTCCTGTAGTGCTCTTCCTCCCGATTCCGATGAGCTATTACACTAGAGGTTTCTTCAATTATTATGCCCAAAATGACCTCCTTAGTGAATTTAATTAAAATATGCTCCATAATAACTGAAAATTACGAAAATCGTTAGAATGCAACAAAACCAAAGACAAGCTATGCAAAATGGATCCTGATGATGAAATATGATGAATGATGCAAGTCGGGCCCAATAAAACCCCTCAATACCTCCTGAACTCACTATCACCCCCATCTGGCTACTCTTGCAGGCATCCCACTCTGTAACATAGAAACATCCAAAAATGGGCACATTACACAGATGAGGAATAATGTGGTCTTTGCCTCCATCCACAATTATCCTCCTAGCCTTGACATCTTTCTTGTTGTGAGCTGCTAGTTGTACTGGATCAGTTGGTGCTGCCACTTTCTCTTCAGCAATTTCCCTTGCTCCTCCAAAACCAAAGCCATACGCTCCCTCCAAGGACTAAAATTAGAGGCGCCTTCCAGCCTATCTTCATACCTCAAGCCGACCATGGTAAGCTCCTCTAACTCACCCACCTTTTCTGGTCACATGTCCCACTAGTTGAACCACTCCCTGGTCTGCATAGAAAAGTTGACTTGGCTCCTTTTGTACTCAAAGGTTGAGGTTTGATACCATGTTGATTTTCCTATAACTCAACACGAGAGGTTATTGCCAATAATTTTACTTTAACACACAATTTATACTTCTTGTTATAAATTCAGAAATCATGCATACAACCTACAACTGAGTTATTAAACCAGAAAATTACAGCAAAAGCATAAGAGTAAACCAAGCAAAGAGTACACAAGGACACCAGAAATGCCTTGAAAGCCCCAGTATGGGGAAAACTAGCAAAGGAGGGGCTTTATTATGGGATTCAGAGTAATATTACAGCAATAGAAATATTCAGAAATTTCTTACAACAGCTCTGTCCTCATTATCAGTTGTACGGTCCAACCTGTTATCCCCAACTCCTAGGGATAACTAAGGAGATGATGTCTCCGGGCCCTTAGGTTGTAGACATGGAGTACCGAGAGACAACTTGACCAGCAGTCTCCACTTGCACAGACGGAGACCCACCTCACCACCAAAGCTCCAGGGTTTTCACGACAGTATCCACCACATCAGTTGACCCCCAGAAGACTTTGGGTCTTGCTCCATGAGGTACAAGTCAAGTTTTATGGTGAGTATCGTTTCAATATTTGACGCATTTAAGTTTGTTGCATCTATTACTACTTTTGATTATGTAACATTTGCTTGGACATTATGCTCTTTGCCCTGTTTCACTTTGGTGGTTGACATTGCACCCTAGTAAGTGGGTCACCCTTAGGGATAAGTATGCTACTGGGAGGTCCTTTTGACGAGTCATCGTCCCATTCACAACCATACTTGTCACTTTCCACACTTCATCCCTGTTATCCCCGATATCTAGGGATAACTAGGAGATCATGTCTCGAGGCCCACATGGTCCTTGACATGGAGTACCGAGAGCAGGAGTGACTTGTGCATGGCCCTGGAGGGCCCATCTTTCTTCTTCTCAGCCAGCTTTGTCCTGTCAGCAGTAGCAGCCTCCATCACTACCGGCCTGGCCTTGCATCAGAGAAGGCTCTTGCTCCATGAGGTAATTGGTCCGAGGTATCATGGTATGTGTCATATTTGATCATCATTATAACCTTCTTATGTATGCATTAGGTTTCTTTCATTTCGGATGACTGCTTGTATCTTACACTAATCCACTTGACCATTGTTGGGGTGATTGATGGGGCAACTTAGCAAGCCGGTATTCATGGGTTTTGGTTAGCCACCAAGGGGGATTTGCAGAGCCATCCTCCGCTCCCATCATCTTATCACTTTTTCATCGTATACCCCGCTCATCCATCCCATTCCCCTAGTCTGGCCATTAGGATGACCTTCCAGGGTACATCTTGTCTTGTGGGAAGAAGGGGCTAAAGGCCCAGGGGGTAAAAGCAGCTGGTAAAAGATATAAGCCATAGGAAAAGGAAAACCTAGAGATGCTTCGCCCAGGGGATCCCCGAGAAGGCAATAAAAACCCTCTCGATAAGAAACTAAGGGACCCTAAGAAAAATTAAATAAATAAATGCAAGACCTAACCAAGAGGATGGGAGGTCTCATCACGAGCCGGCCCATTATGTTCATAGGTATTTAGCAGTATGACATTGCCATCATCTGGTCA
>ML784527.1:546822-575182 GCA_009831015.1 Picea engelmannii
TAGGTTCTATGGTGCTGCAATGGCAGGGCCCTAGAATCAAAGCCCTAAGGGAAGGAGGCTCATTCCGGTGTTGCTTAAGCAAGGCCTCATGCTCCTTCCTCTTTCTTTAAATATTCTTGGCAAAACGACTAGCTTTAAAGTACAAGTCTAAGGGAGAAAAGTGTTGCGGGATTGGTCAACAAACAATTGTAATAGGCAGAATAAGAAGTCGGCCCCAGCAGTTATTATTGAGACCCAGAAATATCATAAAGGTGGGTTTACCCACCCAGAGTGAGAGGTCAGCCCTGCCAATGAAGACCCTTCACACATGCCAGTCTTGTATATATAGAGAGGCTAGCGCCTCACTTTATCACACAACCCACTTGCTCAGTTTGAGAGACAAGTTCTGATCTGTTACCGGCAAAAGAGAGAGGGAGAAGAGTGGCGTATCTTTTGGAGAGGACTATCTGTATTGGTTTGAGTTATCTCCTGACATTGTATTGGCAATTTATGATAAGGAAGTTTCTGCTGGGTTTTCTTCCCCTAGAGGGTTTCCCAGGATAAATGTTGTGTCTCTTGTGAATGTGTATTTCTCAGTGATCTTGTTCTTATGTTGCTCTTATCTATTGAAATGCAAAGAACTATAATAATGGCATAAAACATTAACAATTTCGACCCTCCTTGGTTGTTGTACGGCCTGGTAATTACCCTGTCAAACAAGTGCGTGCTCAAAGACATTATGCGACTTTCCATGCTTGGATATGGGAGGGTTGACGAGGTGTTTTATTGGGTAGATCTTTCCTAGGTCAAGGAGTGTTTCCCAAGTGATCCCTCTCTAAGCCATGTAATGTGGATGAAGTGGTTAAGGATCAAGACTCATTGGGCATGGGGTTCATGACATACAAGGAGTTGTAGTGTCTCATTCATGGGTGCCTTTGTAGAGGGTGTGTGGCACCTTTGTTTGCAATGCACTTTTTCCAATCCCATCCTCTTGCCATTCTCTGTTTCTTTCATGTTTTAAAGGACGAGTTGAAGGCCACTTCCCTGGCATGGTGTCCAGATAATGACAGTGTCACTCACAAATACCTTGTGGAAATGAGAAGGTTGGCTCGTGATGAGACCCCCTTTCTCTCAGCCATGCAACTGAGAGCCATTACCCTGGCTTGGTGACCAAACGATGGTAATGTCATACCGCTACATACCCATGATCATGATAGGTCGGCTCGTGATGAGACCTCCTATCCTCCAACTAACCCCCTAAGCACTCTATCATTTATTCTTGTGGTTCCCCCTCTTCTTACAGATAAGTGTTTCATTGCTTTCTTAGGGGGTCCCTAGGCGAAGCATCTGGAAGGTTTATAAGTAGGATTTTATCTTTTACCCAACAGCAATCCCTCTGGGCCTTCAGCCTCTTCTTCCCATAGAATGAGGGACAACCCCTTCTTGGGTCAATACACCCTAAAATCCCAAGAGGCAAGGAAATGGGAAGGTTAAGTGATGAAAAGTGGTAAGTATGGTTGGGAACGATACAATGGCTCTTCAAGGGAGTTCCTAGTAGAAAACCCATTCCCGAGGAAGACCACTTACTAGGGCAAAATGTCAACCACCAAGGTGAAACAGAGCAAAAGGCATAATGTACAAGCATATGTCATGCAATCTAAAGCAATCTAAGATACAACATACTCAAAATGCCTCAAATATTGAAATGACACTCACCATAATACCTGACTCGTACCTCATGGAGCAAGGCCTAGTGCCTCTCGGAAGCCAGCTGGTGTGGTAGATGCCATCTGAAAATCCTGACCTCTTTGGTGGTGAGAAGGGTCTCTATCTGTGCAAGTGGATACTGTTGGTCATGTAGTATCTTGACACTCCATATCTTCAACCTGAGGGCCTCAAGACATGATCTCCTTAGTTGTCATAAATACTTGCTAATAACACTCTCTTACAACCCTCATTTATCATCAAAATCTTGGTCTAAACATTGGAACATTGGGTGCTAATCACAAGCTTTATTTTCCAAGATCATATACTTGATTTTGATGGTTTTAATTTGCAGTTGTCATAACATTCTCATTGCTGATATATACTTGTTACTGCTGCAATTTTGGGACAACTAGCATAACTTGTTTCCCTCTTGTTCTAGAGCTTATTTTCATCATACAATGTCTCGGTTTTGGTGGTCTAACATTGGTTTTGTAGGTAATCTCCATTGGCAACTTTTACTTGACCGATACTCAACCTCCATCAAGCTCCTAGAACCTTTAATTGTGACCTATAGGGGTGCTTCATTATTCTCCTTGGCTTCTCCCTTGCAACCCCCCTAGGGTCGTCGGGAAGCCTCCCTTTTGCTGGACTTATCCATCACTAAAACCAGGGGGATATCTATTGAGGTGGCAGTGATAGGTGTCTCCAGTTGTGTCACACACTTGTTGCTTGGGTTGGGCTTTGCCCAAACAACAATCTGTACGATAATAGCATACTAGCACACCTAATAGGTTCCTTTAATGGCCCTTCCATACCTAAACTTTGCCAAATTACATAAGTCTTGAGCTTATGTGTAGTTTGAAGGGGATACCCAATGAGAGTTGTTCATTTGGCTTTTGTATTAATAGATGGCTTACTTTGTATGCTTCTAAGGATTATTGCCCCTTGTGATTGTTGGTTTTACTTGATTCCATGGTTTTGACTGACTTGGATGCACCTGACTTGGTCTTTGGAGGACGTCCCTCTAATTTCACCCAAGACGTTGTGCACTTCATGCAGGACATGGCATGAGTGATGCAGAGTGTTGAGTCACTTGATCATTTGGCACCCTTCGATACAGGCTCTCACACCTCTTAGACCCTAAACGATCGACATCTGAGCTTTTACTTTGCAAATTCAATCATGCCAACATACAAATGGGCAAGAAGCCCAGGCCTTGGGGCATTGTACTGAGAGGTTATTAGGTATTGAATGGAGGATGTTGCACTAGCACATGATTGGATACCATGCAAAGATGAGGTGCACCTTTATTCCACCTTGGACGCTTGTCTTCTCACCTTGGACGTTGAGCATATGGATGATGACGTCATGGATTGGGGCTTGCTTGCCACTAGGGCACCACTTTGATCAGTTGGGGTTTTGATGATGAGTACTGACTTGTGATGAGGAGAGATCATTTTCCACCATGCTTGGCACCTTGATGACGAGACGTGGCCTTTGGGGGCCTCTTACACCTTCCTGGAGCATGACGTTACCCACACTTGTGGTTCTGAAGAGCTTATTATGATGTTCAAGTATGATTTATTATTATTAGAGGCTACTTGAGGGTCAACCTCACTTGTATCATGGATTCATTGTTGTTTTAGGCATTATTGTGGACAAAGCTCTTGGTTAGCCTCATATATAATGGCTAACACTTCATTTTGTAAACTCATCATCACAACTCACATTTTGTAACCAGGATTCGGATCCAGATACGGATCCACCAATTTTTTGAAAAGCCAAGATCTAGATACAATGAGGAAACGGCAAGTACAAAGAATATAAATATTTTTTTTTGTAATTTTTAAAAATAAAAATTATATAACAATTACAAATTATTAATATATAACTTATATATATTTATAATATATAATACTTCTATAAAATAACTAATATATTAGATAAATAAAATTAAAATTAAAGTATTATATATAAATATTAAACATTAATTATTTATACAAATTAAATTAATAATATTATGGATGTTTATGAATATTAAATAATTAATGATTAATATAAATTATAACATTATAACAATAATTATTAATTATTATTAACTATTATAAATTATAACATTAACTATTATAAATTATTAACTATTAGAAATTATAACATTAACTATTAGAAATTATAACATAAAATAGGTAGGAGGTCAGGCGAGGCTACGCCAAAAAGGTGTGGTTGGATAGGAGGGATAGTGATCACTTTTTAGGGAAGAAAATAGGGCATGGTCGTCGACCCTATCTGTTTTCACCATTTTGTCAACCATTTAACCATATTGTGAGAGAAAAGTTTGGGCACCTATTTCCCCGACGATTCAATATTAAAATAAACTTGGGTTGGCCAAAAATAAATCGTGCATGCGTCGACCCATTCTCCTAGATAAGAAAAAAAACTAAACTCTAAACTCGTGCCTGCATCGACCTGTTCTCCTCGATAAGGAAAATACTTGAACTCGCATTGCGTCGATCGACAAATAGGGAAAATACAGTACACTATGGATCCCGAGGAATCTGAATCTGTATCCAATTAGGGGATCTGCGGATCCAACCCCCAGGCCCCACGGATCTGGTAACATAGCATTTTTGTGAGATCTCTTCTCTAGAAAAGTTAGCTCTATCTCTCTTTTTCGCTATGGATGTTTTATGCGCAAGTTTTGAAGGATAATTGTGGATGCTTCTTGTTTGGTGGATGAATCAAGCTAGGGTTTCTCTATTTGTAACGACTTGTCTTAGTAAGTGATCTCTTTCAAGTTTGATGCTATGTTCATGGTATGCTATGGTGGTTGCTCTATTAGATTGGTAATTGTTGCAGGTTACCTTGTATGAAGGTTCCTGTTTTCCAGAAACCCTAGGTGGGATTAATATTGGTTATCCCGCTCCTCTTTTTCAATCTATCTTGACTTGTTACAGGAATCAAGGTTTGCATTAAGGGTTAGGACTGGCTATCCCCTTAAGGTTTTCCTTCGCTAGGGTTTAGTTCTAGGGGTTAGGACTCAGGAGTGGTTATCCCCCTACGGTTTAAAACCTAGTTCTCTTGTTTATCCTAGCTAGGCAACTTGGAAAGGAGAAGACGTCCTAGGCCTATGAGGGCATAGCCCTAGGGTTTGAACTTTGTTCCCTCACCCCGTCTGGTCTCCTAACTTGATCTTCAAGTTGTGCATGACTTGCACTAGTCTTGAGCTTGAAAATTGATACAAAACATCAAACTCTCTCTCTCTCTCTCTCTCTCTCTCTCTCTCTCTCTCTCTCAAAGCAACTTGACAACTAATTATCTAACCGCACTCTCAAACTAATCCTAACTCAACACTAGGAAAACTAAGTGCATTTATTGTTGTTGTTGTAAACGTTTGCTACAACCATTAGGGATTGAAGATATTGTTGAATACTCACTTAGTATTGGGGTAAAACTTGCTCAAAAATATTGTTTGATAATTGGATGTTGATCTACTGAATGATCTACTCATTGTTGCACATGTCCCCATGTTGGAGCCAGATGTTACCACCCCATGCCTAGGGGTAAATAGAGAAAATCATGTCTCATGGCCCGCAATGGAGACAATGATCCCAACCATGAGGATGATCAACATGTCCTCATATGGTAGCCCAACAACCTCCCACAAATGCCTCTTACAACTATAGATCAACCAAGCTCATTACATCTAGACAAGCTCATTACCCCATGCCTAGGGGTAAATAGAGAAAATCATGTCTCATGGCCCGCAATCGAGACAATGATCCCAACCATGAGGATGATCGAGGATGATCAACATGTCCACAGATGGTAGCCTAACAACCCCCCACAAATGCCTCTTACAACTATAGATCAACCAAGCTCATTACATCCAAACAACTCGGTGTATGGGACATGGTAAGCCAGCGTCACCATGAGGTATGTTAGTCCTTCTTTCATGCAAAGTGTTGAGCTTCATTTGTTGGGCATGTGGACGAGGATCATTGGTTGAAGTTGGATAATGGATCACTAGCTTGGGAAGTTGTGTTTGATGCCTTGTTTCACCTTGGTGGTCAACTTTGGTACCCTAGTCTCGTGTTGTCACTGCCCAATGAAAAAGGGTATTGCTTGGGGGGGCCTCATAAGGGTAACGTTTCGTTCCCCACCATACTTAAAACTTTCCATATTGGAGCTTATCACAGTGTACTAAACTTCGATAATGGGCCATAGTCCATTATCTCATGAGAAGAAGGGATTGAAGGCCCAGAGGTTGATACAGCTGCTAGAAGTATGCTATGTAAGAAAGATAAAGGCCACCTATAAAAGCCACAGGCCAGCTTGAGCTCTACCCCCTCTAATGGTAATCGCCCCTTGTCCTGATGCACTGAATGCACACTTATAACAGGAGCATAGCCCAGTAAGAAAATCAAGGAATAAAGCTTGAAGCCTATAAAGGGGACTTGCAAAATAAAGAATGGGTATCAAAAAGCAATTAAGGGGTTTGGAATGTAAATAGTGTTGAGGAAAGATTATCTCAAGAAGCAAGCGCTCCCTCTACAAAGGCGCTCATAGAAATGGATTTAATGACACACTAGGCCATGAAGTAAGCCCAAATTCATACCACTATCACACTTACTCTTGAAGGGTTTCTTTCTTTCACTGTTAAACTCAAGACCTATCCCTCTACCTGGGTCTTTTCCTTCACTATCTTGGTTGGCACACCAAATAGGGTTGGATGAAGGCCCTCCCCTATTCAAACTTGCCAACTCACATGTGCTCTTGTGCTCTTGGGTCGGTGTGATGCTTGAAGGGAATACTAAGGCGAATTGTTTACATGGCTTATATCTTAAGTAACAGCGTACTTTGCATGACTCAAGGACTAATATTTCTTATGAACATTGGTTTACCTTGTTTTATATTCTACTTTGTTTTGGATGGCCCTGACATGGTTCTTTGAGGGACATCCTAGGTTTTCACCTAGGAAGTTGTGCCCTTATTGCAAGACTTCGACATGTGTGGTGCAGAGCAGTGGGTCACCCAGTGACTTGCCACCTTTCAAGACGTTGTGCCCTTATTGCAAGACTTCGGCATGTTTGATGTAGAGTAGTGGGTCACCCAGTGACTTGCCACCTTTCGACATGAGCTCTCATAGCTTCAAAGCCTTGGACGATGGATAGATGGGCTTGGTTTTAGCAGATTTGGTCATGATGGCACACAGATGGGCTAAAAGCCCACATGCTCGACAATGTACCCTAGGGCTTATTACTCACTTCATGGAGGACGTTGCAGTAGCTGACAGTCAGACACCATCCAGAGATGAGATGCAGCTTTCTCCACCTTGGACGCAGCGCCCTAGACCCTTGACATTGGCATCCTAATATTGACGTCACCTTCTAGGGTTTATCAAGACGGGGTTTGATGACACTTGGTTCACCACTGATGATAGAGCATGACCATGGACGATTAGATGCACCTTTTGCCATCATTGCACCTTGAGATGTTTCCATGTGGCCTTGGGAGGCCCTCTCCTAGCCTTTGGAGGCTTGGCATCACCACGCGTGTGGCATTTATGATGTTTTATTTGCATTTTATCATTTTGTAGAGGCTACTTGAGGGGTCGACCCCACTCATTATTGAATTTTCACTTGTTATGTGGACAAATGCACTAGGTTTGCCTCGTAAAAAGAGGCTAGCACAAGCATTTATTCAAATCATCACTTCCCTCACACTTGTGTGGGGTAACACCTTTAAAAGTTTCACTATTTTCTACTCTCTTGGCTCTTTTCTCTCATGCGCTAGCCTTAGAGAAGAATTTTTTGTGGATGTGTTGCTCTCTTGGATGGACATTTTCAGCAATTAAGGTTTTGATGCTCTTGGTATTTGAGGAAGTAAGTAATTTTTTGCAATTCTATGTTTCTGGTTGATGTTAAAGGTTAAATTACTATCTTGTTGCAAGTATTCTTATTTTGTTGAAACCCTAAAAGGAAGACATAAGTGTTTCTCTTCCTCGCAAAGTCTTTATTCTCCAAGTTTGTGAAGCATCCTTTGCTAGGGTTAAAAGCCTAAGGCCCAAAAGTGCTTGCACTTTAGGGTTTTAACCCTAGACTTTGAGCCTTGACCTAAGTGAATCTAGGAGAAGGGAAAAACAGCACCTGGGAGTCGGGACCCAAGAGTGTTTGCACCCTAGGCACCTTCTTCCTCGAAGTCTAAACTCTAAGGCCCAAGTGTGTTTGCACATTAGGGTTTAGACTTTGCATCTCTTGTTTCATCTAGATCAATGTTCAAGCTAATGCATTTGAGATTCATATGCCCTAGATAACAACAGCACTAATCTAGAGGTGCACTTGTAATTAAAGTAGTTGTTAAAATCAATTTGTTCACTCTCTCAAACATCCTACTAACATTACTAACCCTAACCATAGCAAACTTTCAATATTTATTGTTGTTGTTACAAAAGTTTGCTACAGCCACTGAAAACTACATTAAATTGCTGCATACATATCCATTTATAAGTGGCTTAACTTGTTCAGAAATTACTTCCAGCAATTGGATAATAATATACTTGTTCAATGCTTACTTTTTATGGTGAATAGCTACATTTCTCAACACTTTATCTTGCTGCTGTTGCAAAAGATCTAATTGCTGTTATAAACCTAGTTTATTGCTGTAATTTGAAACAGCCATATCATGTATTACTGGTCTAGTGTCTAAAGGGCTATTTTCGAAATCTATAACTTGATAATTGTCTATAATTTTCTGCAAGTTGTTTATTGTCTCATACAGGTACAACAATTATCTCATTATCCTTTAATCCCTCTCCTAGACCTAGACCTAACTAACAGGTAACCAAGATAGTGGGGCGGTAGGCTTGGCTAATTCTTGCTATTTAATCGCTTGAGGTCACTAGGGAAGCCTTCCTTGTGGTGGACCTCTTTCATCGCTAAAACGAGGGAAGTCTCTACTTAGGTGACGGTGGAAGATTCTTCCATAGTTACACAAGATTTGGGGATCTTGTGGAGGGCTTTGCACAAGTATAAATCCTGTAATAACAGGACCATCCCCTTTCTTCATATTTGCTTGTTTAAGGGGTTATTCCCCTTCTTCATGGATCTAGTGGAATGTTATGATGACTTGGCACATGGATTTATGCTAGATTAGTTCCTTATTTTATGGATCTACTCATATGCACATATTTGAGGGTTGTTACACCTTGGTTGAGGAGTTTGTTACACAATGGAGAAGACACCCATGAAGACTTTCCTATTTTGAGCTTATCTTACAAATCCCAAGGCTATTAACCTCTAGATGAAGGAAGACATCCCAATCTTGGAGGCCTCATCGCACACTACTTCATGCATAATTAATGGGATGTCTCACTTGGAGAGTCCAAACGTGGACCTTGGAACATATTTTGGGATATCTTACCTCATTGAGGAGGCATCTAACTTTAGGAGGAGAGACGTGGCATAACCACCATGTTCTTTTATGCATTATTGACTTGTCATGTGATCTGGTTATGAGATATTGTTATTATATTGTTTTCCTTGGAGAAGATTATGGATCTAGAAGACTCCAAGCTTATTTATTATTGTTCTTGGAAGAAAATAGTGGATCTAGGAAAACAAATCTATTTTATTGTAAAAGGAGATGGAGCTAAGACTCTATTTAAAGAGTATCTCTCTCCATTTGTGTTAATGGTTGGTTTGTGGAGAACTCCACTATTGAGCCTAATTGAATATCTTTTAGAGGAGAATACAAATATAAGGGTTTCTATGCAAGTGTGGCTTCCATCTTTTCACATATTGATGAAAATATGTTGCTGGAAGTCATTTATAATTCTCTTACAATGAGGTCTCCATAGTAGGGCAACCAACTATGTGGAGAAAAAGATTAAAAGAGGTTTTTCCTATTTGACTCTTGTTGTTTTTATTTCCAGATTTGAAGGCATTCTGTCATAACATTTCAGTGAAAGGTTTCATTGTGTCTTTAAACTTGGGATAAGATCACTCTTTTTTGCCTAGCACGTGCATAAGCAAAGCACCTTTGTAAGGGCCTATAGCCTATAATTTGTTAATTTCCAGAAATTTAATCAAGCATTCATGGTGAGATTTGGCATGTTGTAACAACACCTCTCACCGCCAGCGTTCATCTAATTTCAGCCCTCTTGATTCCTTTTTTGACTCCATTTCCCCAATTTGGATAGGCAAGATTCTCAGTCCTCCATCACTTCATTTTCCTATGCTACAACTATTGTTTTACTAAGACAACTCTTCACATCACCTTGACCCATTTATTGTCTATGTTTAGTAATCATATTCTAGGGACACCCACCTTGTATCGCAGGAGAGCCTATCTTGACTGAGAAGAGGGATTGTGTGGTAACATTGGCATCCCTTTTGAGTTTCCCATTGGCTAGCAACAATCTTGGACTTTGGACCTCAAGTGCTAGTTTGACCGATAACATTATGAACTTCAAGAGTAGCACCCCCATTTTGCATAAGACTTACTCTCGTGAATTTTTCACTACCCTTGTGATTTTCATCACAAAGAGATTTGGATGGCTAGGGTTGGTTGGTTCTCGCTTCGTTCCTTGATGACATGGATGATGATGTGCTGGAAGTTTTGATGGTGTCTTGCTCTATATACTTGCTTATCATAAAGATAGCATTACACTTGTTCATGTGAAGTTCTAGTCTCCATTCTTTGCTAGATGATTGGATATGAGGATGTATGGATCCCTTGGTGCAATGCCCTAGCACTTTGGGCCTAAGTGGACATTGTATTGGCATCTACATTTGATTATATTCATCATGGAATAGAGCGTTGCGCATGTATTCACCTTTTTACATGCGTTTTGTTACTTGGATGGATGGATATAGGCATGGCTAAGGATTCTTTCCTCCAACGGCCTAGCTCTTGTGAATGATATCACATATGGAGGGGTTACTTGTATCATGGAGCATGGTTCTACCTAGAGCATTCCCCTCCTAGGCCTCACATTTGGAAGCATAAGCACATTCATCATCACTTCATGCATATTTTGATGAGGTTGTCCTTCTCCTCGATGAGTTGGTTGGAATCTTGGTGATTTGGCACTTGATTCATGGCTTATTTGGCTCATTCTCCCTTGGATCTTCCCCCTTTCACATCTCCTCATGCATTATTGATCTACACGTGCCATGTTGGAGGATTGCTTGCACAACATGTTGAAGACGTCCACCTTGGAAGAGCCACATGTCCACTTGACAAAGGTTGCTTGTACTTATGTCTATGCATTATGGTGGAGTATTATTGATGGCTCACTATTGAGGGGTTGTTGGTTACTTCACTCATTGATGGAGCACTCCAACTTTGGAGGTTACACAACACACTTTCTCTTTCCTACTGATGGGATGTCTCACCTTGGGAAGAGTGTATTACACACATGTGAAGGCATATTGGGGGTTGTCCCTTCCTTTTTATGAAGATGGTTGAATATTCCACATATTGAGGCCTTGTACCATGCATTCATTTCCTCGATTCAAAGAGGATGTCCACCCTCACTCACCTTTATATGCCATCTTTGAAGATGTTGACTTGGTGCATGCTTGATGATGGAGGATGGCATCCACTTTGGAGGTAACTTTCCATATCTTCTCATGCTTATTGATGGGATGTCTCACCTTGGGAGGAGGTTACATGGTCCAAACCCTCATTTTAGGAGGAAGTCCACCTTTTTGGAGCCTTATTCTCATGCTATTGTTCAGGACATCCACCTTGGAGTATCCTTTACTCGCATTTTATGGAGGCCATTTAACTTAAAGGCTCACATGTGCCTTTTATTAGGACTTCTACTTGGTCTTTGCATACTTTGAGGAGGGCATTTCACCTTGGAGAGCTACACATCCTCCTTAAAAGAGATGTAGGAGGTTCTCATTGCCTACTTTGAGGAGTGAGTTGTGTTTCTATCCATTTGGAGGCCTTTGGATGCTAGACAATCAACCTTTGACTTATCTCATGACTGGAGACGTCCTACTCTTTTAGGCCTATTTTTGTTGGAGACTTGTACATGTGGCTTGACCACTTCAATATTATATGTATCGTTGATTAGTTCATTGGAGGAAATATTTCTTTACTCCTCCCTAGGCTAGATCTGCGGTTTTCACCCTTGATATTATTATTTTATTGTAAAGGAAGTTGAGCTAGACTCTATATAAAGAGTAGCCCTTCCTCATTTGTACTCATGGTTGGAATTTTGGAGCTTAATGGAAACATCTTTCTTGGAGCATATGTCATGTATAAGGGTTCTTTCTTTGTTGAGTGCATAAATATTTTGGTGCTTAAAGCTTTTGAAATGGTGTAGTTTCTTCTACATAAGCAAGACTAGCAACTTGATCCAATGAAGGGTAAAATCTACCACTTGGAAGGAGTTAAGCATGTGTGGTAACACCTCTTCTCTCCTTTGTTATATTAGTCTTTGATGTGTAATAGTTTTCTTTATATATCTTCTAAGAATTTTAGCAAACTCATTAACTTCAATTTCTAGGGTAAATTTGAGTTGCCTAGTTGAAGGTGGATCCTTTGGACCCCTTCCTTGTAGAATTTCTGCATTACTTCCAAAAAGCTTAGAGTGGAAGTTACTGAGTCTTTTAGCCTTATTTCCATTGCTAACACATAAGAAAATAAGCCCTCTTAAATAACCCCTCGACTCCATTGTCCTTGTTAGATTTGGCACTAATCTCTACTCCCTTCCATCACTCCTTGAAACCTTCGAAAAAAACCCCAAAAATAGGGTTTTACCAAAGCTACTCTCATATCACCTTGTGCCTCATTACTTAGCTTTATAAAGGAAAGCCAGCCTAAAGTGAAGAAGATAGGTTACTTGGGTGATAGTAGTGACCGTCCTAGTCGTTCCCTATCTAGTTTTGCCTTGCAAATTAGGGCTTTTATCATGAAGTACAAATTGGGAGGCAACACCGCTTAATATGCACATACTAGAGGGGCTAGACCATGCATCAAAATTCAAAGCTATTATGAAATTCAATGGTGATATCGTTTAGAGTCCTAACTATTGCAATGATTTCAAATAGGATGAGCATGTTATTGCAAAATTTGTGCTCAATACTTGGTCCAAGATAGGCCCAAGATGACCATGTTATTGCAAAAATTGTGGTTGATACTTTGTCCACAATAGATCCTTTCAAGGCCTAGGAAAATTGTTTTGGACAAGAGTGGTGTGCAAAATGAATTGATGCAAAACTACATGAAAAATAGGACTATGTAACAAAAGAGGATTTGTAGCACACTGCTATTGTGCTCGAGGTACTTAGAGTTTGTGAATTTTTCAAGTGAAAGCAAGTTGCAATGATATCTATGAAGAGATGAAACAAACATGGTAAAGAAAGATGGAGGATGAGTTAAAATAACAATGTCTAAGCCAAAAATATAAATGCATACCAACAAAATACATGTCGTTCATGTATTGTTATCAAAAATAATCTTCAACAGACACACAAATGATATTAACTTAGGAGGATACCTTTGTTCAAATAATGAAATAACTAACTTTAAAACAAGGCCAAAAAAACAATAATAATTACAATAGAATAAAAACATTCTCTACAATTGCAACTTATTAGTACAAAAAAGAGGATCCAAATGACTCATACCCATGAGTATATATTTTTGTTCACAATGCATCATATATGATATATTACATTCAAATTATGGCATGTACATCAAGAGAAACATATCCAAACACCACAAAGTGGATACAATAAATCCCCCTTCCTACATAAGCAAGGAGGGCAAGCATATCCATCTTGGCTCCCACTGAAAGAGAACCTATCTGAGTTGTTTTTGCAAAAATTTGAATAGCCAAATTGACTCTTCAGATAGAAGCTTTGACCAAATTGAAAGGCTTACTCACATTGTAAAAGTTGCATAAAACGGTCAATTCAATAAAATGGAAATACCATTGAACCTAATCACATCCTCACATACAACTTGAAGCCTACTCTATGATCCAGTTGTCCCCAAAGACAATCCCTTTCCAATGTAGTGTAACAACAAAAAGAAGATTGCATTTTGCAAAAACCCAATTCCTAAACATCCTAGCAACATTATTGCTAAAAAAGACATGTTCAATTGCTCTTTGCTTGTGACACACTAAATAGCATATATTTGTATACCCACTATAATAAATTGTATCCTTGTCTACTAAACTATTATGAAGCACTAGTCACTCAAGGACTTGAATCTTAAACGAAGAACATTACACCTCCCATT
Source organism: Picea engelmannii (assembly GCA_009831015.1). NCBI lineage: Eukaryota > Viridiplantae > Streptophyta > Pinopsida > Pinales > Pinaceae > Picea > Picea engelmannii. The sequence goes on from ML784527.1 coordinate 560,770, forward strand.
CCATCATAGTTCATGATCAACTTGCCACTTCTTATTGAAGCAAACTACAACTGATCAAGTTGGCTCGATCTTCCCATAGAGTTCCTTTATCCATAAATGGCTTCCCATGGGACCTTTTACCCCCCATTTCTAGGGGTAACTAAGGAGATGATGTCTCGAGGCCCTCAAGTTGTAAACATGGAGTACCAAGAGGCATCATCTGCAAGCAAAGCCCCACATCATACCACCCATCAACACGAGATCGATGGTTGCACCATTCACTACACCAGCTTGGCTCACATGAGGTAACGAGTCCGATCTTGTGGTAAGTGTCATTTTAATAAATGAAGCATTTGAATATGTTGCAAAGGGTTCTTCTTTGATTTTGAAAACGTTTGCTTGGAAATTATGCTATTTTCCCTATTTCACCTTGGCGGTTGACATTGTGTCCTAGTAAGTGCTCACCCTCGAGGAAAGGATTACTACTAGGGGGTCTCCTTGATGAGTCATCGTACCACTCCAACACATAGTTGCCACTTTTCATGTTTCTTTCCCTTCATTTCCTCATCTTTTGGGTTTTCGAGCCACATTGACCCAAGAAGGGCTTGTACCTCTTTTCATGGGAAGAAGGGGTTGAAGTCCTAGAGGTTGGTAGCAGGCAAAAGATAAAATCCAATCATAAACCTTCTAGATGCTCGCCCAGGTGTTGTCGTCCTTATACACACTTGCAAACGTGAGCTAAGTCGTGCTCGCTTAGTGTGTCCTTGGAGGCACAATGCCTAGGTTCAAAGCCCACACTGTCACTTTGACTTGAACCTCATCCGGCTAGGCTTACTCCTAGGGAAGCCAAAGGGGGGTAGACCCTAGCTTCTAGATGAGATTTAGATTTAAAGTTCTAGGAGTTGGTTTCAATTAGTTAGATGGTTGGGGGGGAATTCTAGCCTATGATGTAAAGCAGCAATGTAAGATGCGACAATTAGTATGATCAGTAAAACCTTTTCCTAGGACAACTAAGACTAGTGCCTAAGATTAGGCAAGGGGTCAACTAAATTAAAGGGAGATTAATTACACAATAATTACAAGATTACAAAGATTACAACAAGGTCAGATACAACTAGATACAAGATTACAATAAAGAATATCCAAAGAGTTACAGCAAGATATACAATAGATACAATACTAACTAACCAGTTTCTTGTATGTGCAGGAATTAAACAATAATCAAGATGATACAACCATCAACACAACAAGCCAAGCATGATCGCAAATAGAGTGTCTCCTCAACTCGGATACACTACTCTATTGGACTGCTTATCAATGGCAAAAGACGACAATCACTCTAGACCCAGTCGAGAGAGTACCTCCAGGAGGATGCGCAACTTCTTGAGGGATCACACCAATAATAGGAACAATAATATAACTGAAAGATGCTTAAGAAGTAAAGAGTTCCAAAATAAAGATATAACCACTTAGACGATTAATCCATAACGCATAAAATAACTTGCATGTAAAGCGTGAATATGAGATCAATGTGCTTGCAAGTGTTAATGTAGATTGCCCGAAGTTGTAGATTAAGGATTGATTAAAAATGTCAAGTGAGATTCATTCCTAGGGGCCAACCCAATACATTCCTCCCCCAATTACCAAGTAACTGTTGGGTGCTCAAGAAGTAAGGCAACGAGGCCTACCCTAGCTCCACAGGTCAGCCCAAATGAAGAGAATACTCCCGGAAAGGACGTTGAGCGCCACGAGACCGTCCCTGACCTATCACCTTCCGTTGCTTCTTCTAATCCCCGTTTTAAATGGCGAAGATGGTCGGTAAAGGTGTCCTATTAAGTCTAATGAGTTATTAAGCTTATGGATTAAATATTTTAGGTGTTTGAGTGTATTACAGTGAGTTGTACTTGCCCAAAAAGTGTCAAATGGGCCCAAAATCGAAATTGCAAGTTAAGTTCTTAGATTATTGAGTTATTGCATGCAAGGCGTAAAGAACTTGAAATAACTTGCGGACGATTATTTAAACCATTAAGATACCCTTTGTTTGTTTGCAACTATTAAAACTAAATGCTTGAGAAATGATAGCTTGCATGCAAAGAAATAACGAAAAAGCAAAGGTTTTACTTATGCCTCCACGAGCCTAACTAGCATTGGTTCTATGAGATCTACTCTAGATAATTTTAACCATTAGCATGCATGTAAGATATCAACAACTAAAACTAGCTAAGCTATAAAGGAAAAACAAAAAAGAAACTAAGCTAAAATTGAAAACGATAAACTGAAATAAAAGAGAGGGCAAGCCACTTGGGGACCCTCCTTTGGGCTTGCTTACAATGCTTAGATAGAGATGGAAAAGAAAGGAGGTTTAGTTGCTACCTCAAAAGGGGGCCCTTGAGAAGTGTGTTGTGAATGAAAACGGGCAACATGCACCCTTGACCTGGCGAAAACCTGCAAAAATCAGCGAGCTATTGCTCGCTGAAAATGCTGCAACACACTCACAGAAAGTCAAGAAAATTGATGTTTTGCAACAGAAACTTTCCACATATAAAAACCAGAATATTAAATGAATGTATTCACCTATCTAGGATTGTTAGCAACCAAAATTTGAATGAAAAGATGACAGAAAATGAAATGGAAATAGAAAAGCTTATAAAGTTTTTATGAGCAGTGAAGGTAGATTCTTGCTCGAATCTATCCCAAAGATGCTCTTGACACAACCTGCAAACCTTGAACCAAATGTGAGATAAAACAAATAGATAATATCTTGCATGCACTAATAACAAAACACAGTTTATATTATTAGCATATACAAAACATATAGATGATCAACTACACTATTGCTACACCTAGCCAAGTAAACTAATTTACCCAAGTAACTATTTCACATTCCACAAAAAGATTCAAAGAACAATTTCACCTCATAATAGATTGGAACACCATGACCATGTCCAGCACTCCAAGATTCTTCCAAAGCTCTTTTTTATTTCCAAAGGGAAGAGATTGTAGCAACAAAGTTGCTCCAAGCTCTTCAAGAACAAGTGAAATGGAAGCAAGATGAACCATAATGAGGGAGAGGGGTGGTGAGAAAATGGTAGCATAACAATACTCTAAAGAATGGTGTTGAATGAATGAGGAAAGAGTCTCATTTATAGAATGAGAGGCCAAGAGATCCCTCTTGGATCTTCAACAAATGTCAAAATCCAAGCTCGTGAGGAACTCAAGTGAAGGAGGGTGCAAGCTTTTAGGGTTTGAGTGAGAAAGGAAAGAGGGGATGAGGTGGAGGGTGAGTTGCAAGCTAAAAGGGGCGCATTGGCCAAGAGAAAAGCGCATGCTTTGCTTTAAAAGCGAGTTTCCCTTCATTGTTTGATGTTTCTACTTTATTGCCAGAGAGTGGGGGCACAAATCCCAGGGGGGGTGTCAGCTTTAATGGTGAGAGTGTTTTGTGTGTGTGTGGCACACTCTTAAGTGGGACGTGGAGAGGCTAGGAGGGTGGTACGTGTGAAAAGAGGGACCCACGACTCGCTTTAAAGTGAGTTTCCAATTTTCAAATGGAAGGGGGGCACATTTCCTCATGGGGGCGCAAATCCCAAGGAGGTTTTAATTAAGAAGTGAGTTAGGGGGTGTGTAAAGGTTAGGAAGGGTTTGGGGTAGGTTAGGATAGTCTCTCTCAATCATTATCTCAATTGCTCAATTATTACAAAATTGACATTTTCCCATGTCTTGGGTTTAGCAATTAAAACTGCTTTTATCTGACTTGGACTCCTATGCGGACAAAACCCTAGCAAAACTTGTCTGACTGAGCTGAAACTTGGTCCAAGGGTGTAGGGGGTATCATTCCATTTCTTTTGAGCACAAATACCCCTATCAAAACCCTAAGGACCTAGTTTTTTACAATTTTTCATCAAAATTAATTAATTAAAATTCCAACATTAGGAAATTTTAATTAATTAAAAAAAAAACTATCTAGACTCAACGGAATTCCGCAAAACTTTTTGAGTTGTCTTACATGGTCATTTACATCATTCCTAAACACCAGCTACTAGAGGATGACTTCATTAGAACGCCTTTCACCACTTTGGAGGATTTACTACTAGTGGTAGTGAAAAACTCAAGGGAAATTAATAAGGCTGGTTAGGCCAAATTAATATCCTGAGGATAAAAAACACTCAGCGAAAGGAACTCTCCTAATGAATAAATCCTAAGATAACTGACCTAACTATGATCCATACAGACCCATTACATTATTAACCCACGCAGGGGTGTGGAAATTCCATTTACAAAAATGTGTGCTAGGAGCAAAAATTGCCCTGTAGAACCAAATAGTCTCTGACTTGTTTGCATCTGATGATGCATATCTTCATGGTACATAAAGTTGACCCCCTAGTTGAATAGGCGGTCAACACCAGGGATCCCGAGAACAATGAAATGTTTCTCACAAAAAATTGAGGGACCCATAAAATAAATAACTAATTGAACATGCCAACCAAGGTAGAGCTTGTATGGGCAATGTTTTTCATGCTTAGGTAGAAGTCCCACACATCATCTTCAACTTGGGGAAGCACAATGTGACCAGGGTGGAGTTAAGATGGGCATTGTTTTTTATGCTTAGGTAGAAGTCCAACTTTAGCTTCAACCTGGGAACACTCTAACAAATTAAATAGCAAAAGGGCGTGGAAAAATCATGCATCGCGGACGAAGGTCAGCACACCCTCTACAAAGGCACCGATAAAAGAGACAATATGAGCCCTTGTATGGCAAGAAACCCCATGCCCAAAAGTATCACCCCCATCCACCTCATACTCTTCACGTGACTTAGAGAAGGTCCACCTGGGAAACACTCCTTAACATGGGGAATGATTCACCCAATAGGTCACCATGACAACCCTCCCATAGCTAAATTTGGCAAGTTGCATAAGGTCTTTGAGCATTTGTTTATTTTCAGAGGGGTGATTTAATGCACATGTTCAGGTGGTTCTTTTGTTATATATGGCTTACTTGACATGAAACTTGTGACTTGTGAGCCCTTGGAGGGCGAATTTGCTTGTCTTTGCAAGGCTTTGACAAGTGGAAGTCATTTCGTGAAGGCACAAGGTCACTTGGACCTTCACTTGGGACCTGAAGCCCACAGGATGGATGATGCACCTTTGCTTATTGGACACCTGGGTCAGAAACGTTGCCTTTGAAGGCACTTGAGGATCCCCTACAAGTGATTTGCTAGCCTTCCTAGCCCCAACGACTTGCCTTTGGAGGCCTTACACTACACTTCTGAGGTATGACATCACATGTGGAAGGCTAGGGTTCGATGGTGTTGGGGGTTTTGATGATGACTTGGCACCTTTTGATGGAGAGAGACTTTTGCCATGCATCAAGGCCTTTGCACATGGAGACCATGCCTTTGGAGGCCCAACGACTTCCTTATCCAGCTCAACGTCATGCCATTTGAGCAAAAACATCACCCTGTTAGGGCATGACGTCATCTTTTGGGGGCTATCTCTTTTGTAAAATTGAATTTTGATTTTGTAAAGGGGCAATTAGAGGAGGTCAACCTCCCCAATTGTGTTTTACCCTAAGTGGACAAACTTTGTTTAGATGACCTTGTATAAATAAAGGTCATTTCATTTCATTTTATCATATCATCTCACTCAAGAATTACATACTTTGTGGTTGAAATTATCGCCCCTCTTGGGCAAATCACATCTCTCTCTCTTGTGCAATTTTCAGATGCTTAAACACTTGTCTTTGGAGCTAAAGTGGTGCACTATCTCTTGGATGCTTGTCTCTTGCTATGGTGATGGAATGTTCTTGGTAGATAAGGGTTTATCTTGCTATTTCTTGGAATTGGTAAGGAATTTATGCATATTGTTGGTATTTCTTTCTTGTTTCATGGTTATTCTTGAATCTTGTCTAGAACCTTGGAGGAGTATAAGGACATACACCCTCCACCAAGATTCATCATTTTTGTTATTGGATAAGCTATTGCAAAAGGTTGCTAGGAGAAGTAAAAGAGCTTACACCATCCTAGATTTACCTTGTTGGATTTGTTTGCTCTAGGGAGTAAAAGGGCTTACACCCCTAGAGAAGTAGTAGATCTAACCTTACACAAGAAGACTCCGTAACCCATTGACAAGGCACTAATCTTAATTTGCATTGGAGAAATAAAATCATTACATTGGTATAAGTGAAATTGAGAGATATTGTATTTATTCAAGTTGGAATATTTTCTTAGTATCATAAGCTTGCTTGTGCCCTAAGGGCGTCTAGCTTGGTCTAGTAATTCTCTTGTTGTAGTCAACTTCATGCTTCAGCCATTAGGGCTGTAGCAAAACTCACTTTCTTTTATCTATTCCTCACTTTTCCACCGCTGAAATTTGCTTGTGAACCTAGATTATTGTTCTACTGCTCATTGGCTATCTTTTTTATGGTTTACTTATTGATTTCTGTGGTTGGAATTTGTTCTTGTAGCACATGTTTCCTACAGCCACTTGACTGTTACAATAAATTACTGATAACACCTAACAAACAGCCCTAATTGTCATTAAAGTCTTGTGCTATTTAGTGAAAGTTGAACTAGACATTGCTAGCTTAGTTTCTAATATCTTTTACTTGACTTTTGGCAACATATTTTGCGGCCATTTGCTAATTTCCTTTGCTGATATAAATCTGTTATACTGCTGCAATTTAGGACAGCAAGCTTTCCTTGCTTGTCCCCTTGGTTATTTGGCTTGCACCTCGATCAATTGTCTTGTCTCAGGCAGGTCTAACGTTGTCTTGCAGGTACACAACACTTTGGCAACCTCCCTTCATCAACAAGACTCTTTTCCAAGCCTTTTTCCACCTCCAAACTTGAGCTATAGGGGCTTCATTGGTCATTCTACTACTTTCCATCTCAGTCCCCCACCGGGATTCCCCCCTTGTGGTGACTTATCATCACTAAAGCGAGGGGGGTATCTATCTAAAGTGACAGCAGGTGGCTACTCCCATAGTCGTCTCACTCTTGTGGATTGGATAGGGCTTTTCCCAACCTACAATCTGAGGGATAACATGACCATTTCCAATCCTTTCAAATAAACCAAGAAGAATCCAAATTTAACTTAAACAAACAATCATCTAAAATCATCTGAATTTCATTGTAGAAGTAGGGTGAACAATGACTTGTCATTTTTAGGAGAAATTAAGGTCACTCCAAGATAACCAATACAGAGCCTTTTTCCACCTCCAAACTTGGGCTATAGGGGCTTCATTGGTCATTCTACCACTTTCCATCTCAATCCCCCACCGGGATTCCCCCTTGTGGTGACTTATCATCACTAAAGCGAGGGGGGTATCTATCTAAGGTGACAGCAGGTAGCTACTCCCATAGTCGTCTCACTCTTGTGGATTGGATAGGGCTTTGCCCAACCTACAATCTGAGGGATAACAGGACCATTTCCAATCCTTTCAAATAAACCAAGAAGAATCCAAATTTAACTTAAACAAACAATCATCTAAAATCATCTGAATTTCATTGTAGAAGTAGGGTGATCAATGACTTGTCATTTTTAGGAGAAATTAAGGTCACTCCAAGATAACCAATAGCCTACATCCTTTTCCCAAAAATCACATGTACAAAAACTTTTCTATACCAATTGTTTTCTGCAAAGGCAAGAAGTAACCCCAACTAATCTTTATCCAATGAAAATTCCATATTGAACTTGTATCCAAATCCCAACCTCTACCATTATCCAAATAGTCCTTGTTATCCACCAGTTTGCACAAGCTGGATTTCCTGAAGAGCCGCCAAAGAATGAGCAATCAGTGCTCATATGACAGAGTTTAGAGTTCATCCGGTCTTGCAAAAGACCACCTTTTTTCCGCATTTCCACCATTGTAATAAATGACCCGAGTATGAAATATTGTAAAAGGCTATTGGCTACCTAAGAGCTAGGCACGAACATACTCTAGAGTGTTTTTTTTCACATGTTAATTATTTTTTCTACTTGCCTTTGTGAGCGATTAAATAATTTCTGAGTTTTTTCACTCAGAAGACGGACTCCAGAGCTGGAGTATGTGTTGGTGGTTAGATCTTGGCATGGAAAACCAATGTCTAGTGTCTAAATGTATATGAGCTCATACTACATCATCTTGATTGAGTCATTTGGAAATTGCGGCTAGGTTTGATAGGTTTTTTTTAATGTTTCAGTGAATTAATTAAATTCCCGCAAAAATGGAATTTTTTAATTCTAAGTCAATAAATTGTAAAAATATGGCATCAAACATTGTCAAATGCCATATTTATTGTCATTTTCCAGTCCAAAGTATCATGTAAACCCCCATTTCCCATCTTTCGAGACAAAAAAGTGATTATTATCACTAAAAAAACAAATTTACTCGAAATTTACGGAAAAGGGGTAATTAAATTCATTTCCTATTTTTTAGGAGAGCTAGGGAACATGTTGGAAACATGTTTTTCTCATGTCCCCAGTTGACTAGAAGCCTAGGCGAGTTAAGCTAAGGTGAAGGCGACTTGATTGAGGATGATGTGTACATAGGGGAGATCCCAATGAGGGAACTCGACCCCACCTACCTAGTTGGCGCATTCTAAAGGAGGGGCACGCATCCCAATGCTCATACACATCTCCTAACTACCCCTTCCCTCCACCTCACCCCACTTCACTCCACCTCACTCACCCTCCACTCCACACCACTCCCTATCCACTCCACTCATCACTCCCATTAACCTCGCGCATCTCCCCTTCACTCACGCATTTACCCTAACCCTAATGTGCATCTCCCTCTTAGCTCACGCATTCCCTCCTTGGAGTTGTCACCACCTAAAGCTATAACGCCAAGGCTACCCTCCTCCATTGGTTAGAGTTGGGGCTTGGGAAGATAGACCTATTGTATCATTGAATTTTTTTGAATTGAATAAAGACTTTGGAGTTCTATTGGTGTGGATGCTATATGTGGATGCTTGGATCTAGTGCTAATTTTATGAGGTAACTTGTATCTTGTATTTCAATTTTGTAATTCATTTGCAAGGCTTTGAAGGTATGTTATCATACAATAGGGTAAGATTACTCTAATTTGATTCATCTTATTTCTTCCTTATAAATCATAGATTTTTGTATTGCATGCTTTGTTTTCGGTTAAACTAACATGCATACTTGAGCGTTGTTTTGTGTAGGGAAGACCTTTTAACAAGTTTTTTTGCAGGATTGAAGTACATTGTTGCAGGTTCTTCAAGCTTGGAGGGTTGATTGGTTGTTGCTTCAACCATCACTGTCCAAGAGTCTCAAAGGATTGAGCTTACTCTACTCTTCATCAAAGGACCCCATAGCCTATAACTTTCAATTTTGAAAGAAAAAAGAGTTTCTTCTTTTCTCCCTCTCAAACCTTCTCTAAAGTTATTTGGTTACTATTGCATGCATGCTTGAGAAGTTAGTTTAAATCTAAAAGTTTAGATTAGTTTATTTTGCATGCAAAGTATCTAGATCTAGTGGTAATTCTTTCAAGTTTAAAGAAGTAGATCTAGGGCATTTTCTAGCCTATTTTCTTCTAGATTTGAAGCTAGTTAAGTTTCTTGTTTAGCATTTAAAATCAAGCTAACTAAATTCCCTATGCTTGCTATTTTAGGACAGCAAACACAAGCGGTTAGAAGAGCCTAAGTTTAGTTCATGCAAACTTATCCAAAAAGTCTAAAAAATTTCATTTTTTTGCCTTAGAAATTTTTCTGAAAAATTTCGGTAAATTTGTTTAGTTTTAAAAAAAAAAATTCAAATTTTAATAAACTTTGTTTGTTGTTTTCTTGCAGCAATAACAAGTACAAGGGGAGATTCTGCCCAATTTCGGCGAAATCAAGGCTTTGAAGCACCCTTGTGGGTTTCAACTTCGTCAATGAGGTTTTCCTTATTCTTATTTTTCTTGTAGATTCTTCAAGATCCAAAAGTTATAGGGATCCTTTTTCTTTCTTAAAAGCTAAAGCTCAAAGAGAACCTTTGTTCTTAGTGTAATAGTTGCAATAAAAGCGGTCCCTTTTGTGCCCAATTTTATCCATCCCCATTAGGGGGATTTGTGTGTCTTGGTTTGTTTTCTCTTTCTTGTGTTGATGCATGTTTAAATCTATTATCTCAAACACACAAGTCAAGTAAATCGAACACACACTCATATTTCACATGCATGGTTAATTAAAAGAAGTCTTGAATCTCTTATGCATGTTTAGTTCAGATTGCTTCAAGTCCTTTCAGCAATAAATCTTGCAATCTCTCAATTCTAAGTATCTTGTAAATTTCCTTTTCAGTTACAAAGTAGGGTACAATTTTAATTTCTCTCAAGGTTGCAAAAGTTCTTTTCAATTTCCAAGCTTCTTTTGCAAGTTCCATTTTCAAAGCAGGGTATACATTGTATCTCTTTCAAGTATTGCAAAGTAATTGAACCTTGTTTGTAGTCTAATTAGGAAAATCTCTGAAGTAGTTAGCTCAATGCGCGGGAAAATGCCTAAAGTTGACCTGTGAGGATTCACTGTATACCTCGGGAACGCTCCCCTCAGTGTTGGACATCCAGCAGCTTTAGTGAGTTTACTGGTGAGACCTCTTGGGTTTCGGTAAACTCTCCGCAAGTTTCCAAACAAAGAGCTAGCCTACAAAGGGGCCACATTTTCTCATTAACTCAACATTAATTTATCTTAATAAAACACTCAAACTACATTGCCCACGACTCCCTTTAAGGCACTAGTATAATTGGTATATCTTTTATGTGAGCAATCTCATTTACATTCATGCACATTGTCTAACTTTTACGGTTAAATCTTGCAGATATTGTATCCTTTGATATATGCATTCTTATGGACAAGTACTTTATTGATTATCTCAAAATGATGATGATGAATGTCAGATGTTGAATGGTTGTTTTATTTCAAGCAATAAACTCTTAGAAGTAACTCTTTCTTGCTTTCTTAGTTAGATAGAGCCTTAGATTTTTTTCATAGGGACTACCCCCCTTGGCTTCGCTAGGAGTTGGCCTAGACGAAGGAGTTGAAGATCAGGTGACAGCACCTTGACTCGAAACTTGCCCCTAAGGACACACCAAGTGGATTGAAGGTTTCTTCCACGTTACCCCAGGTGTGTATAAGGATGGCAACAGTGCCAATACAATTATTTTCAAACCAACTACCATGTTTACCATATCCTCTTAAGAAATGAGCTAGAAATGTTGAAGATTTTGGTTGCACCAGTTACAGTAAATACAATCTACATGTGTATCATGTTAGATTTGGCACCACACAAGAATTTGCTAGGGTGCATTACCAATCATTTTCCTAAAAACCCATTTGTAAAATAGAACAACCCCCTAAGCACAAATATATAGCAAGCCAAGTCTTTTTAATAAAATAGTATATATCCTAGGAAATCAACAACAATCACTTGTTCCCAAAAATATAAGGTAGGAGGCAGGAAGAATATAAAACTTGGCTTGTTGCCATGATTCGGTTGGTGATGGCGATCTGACCTACAAGAGGAATATCCAACTGAAACAACGACAAAGTTTTCTTTCAATCTTGCATCAAATCCAATGCCAACATGTTTTGAGAGAAACACCAATACCTAAAGGAATGCCAAAATAGCACACAACATATCTTGGCTAAGTCCATCATGTTGTGTTTAGAGGCAACTTGGAGCGGTTGTTGTGACAATGACCCAAGTTCAAATCCTAAAGGGCATGCTCCTCCCCTACATGGGGTTTGTTGAATGTGACTATTGATAATATTGAATATTATTGATGTAGCCTATATGCAGATTATTGTATGGTGCCAACAAGGTACCAACAAACCCTATTTTTTGCTCAAGTGTGTGAGAGTGGGTCAAGCTTAATTCAAGTTTACCTTCCTTAAAAAGACAAGTTCACATAAAGAAAAGGTCTTGGCTAAATAAAATTCCATTTCCTATCAAGCCAAGCAAGAATCTTTACTTTCTCGATGATGGCCACGTCAGTGTTCGCACTCACAACAACACCTACAATTATAGAAAACATGTCAAGGAAATGTAAGGTGCATAAAGGATTCAAGAGACAATCTAGAGTGGAACAATGTCACCAACAAAGTGCATATTTAGTAATTGCTCTCCATCAAAAAGGGAACACCTCAAATTTTACATTGTCTCCCCGAGTGGTTTCAAGAAGGAAACTCTAGGCATTAACTACAATAACATATAAACAATGAGCTAATAGGCATCCTTGGTGATTGGACCAATCAAGGAAAACTAGTTAAGATAGTTGCCCATTCATGTAGACCCTAGAGGATGCATTGGAGAATATAGCTCTAGTTGTGTTTGTTTGGAAATGCACAAAACTTGGCCATGGTAACTGTCGCCGCCTTATACACACCTGGGAGACGTGGAAGAAATCTTCAATCCACTCGGTGTGTCCTTGGGGGAAAGTGAGAGNTAAGGTGTTGTCACCTAATCCTCAACTCCTCCGTCTAGGCTAACTCCTAGCGAAGCCAAGGGGGGTAGTCCCTAACAAATATACTAAGGCTTTTAAGCTAAGTACACAAATTGAAATCTAGGTGTTTATTATTCTTTCAAACCATCAACCATAAACTGAATAAAAACATGAAACAAACATTCACCACGATATATATAATCAAATGAACATGTACTTGCATCAAAAGGATACTGAGAAAGAATTGTTAGGTGCAAGTTTCATTTACATTAAATATATAACCAAATATGAAATGAAGCATGTGGCTTTGCTGAGAGTGAAAATTGAGACCAGTGCCTTAATGAGAATCGTGGACAATGTAGTTCGAGTGTTTTATTAGGATAAATTAATGTTCAATTAGTGAAATGGTTTGGGCCTCCTTGGAGGTTAACTCTTTGCTTGGAAACTTGCGAAGAGCTTTACCGAAACCCAAATGGTCTCACCAGTAAAACTCACTCAAAGTGCTGGATGTCCAAAACGGGTGGGAAGCCAGGTCCCGGGAGGGCCCGCCTTACTTCTCAGGTCACTTCAAGGCGTTTTCCCGCACATTAAGTTAACAACTTTGGGGGTTGTTCTAATTAAAACTATCAACCACTGACCAGCACAGCGTGTATGAACTTACTCCCAGGAGATCGAGACGAGCTCGCAACTGGAAGGGTCTGGAACCGCACCGAGAGCGGAGGGGATTTGTTTTATTTTATGACAGAAAATAAAAGTGTGAGACTAATTACTAAATCCGCACTGACCAGGCCCCTTTCGAGGTCGCTGAGGGGATGGTTTATTTGCCAACAAGAAAGTAAATGTGAAACTAATTACTAAATCCGCACTGACCCGGCCCCTTTCGAGGTCACTGAGGGGATGGTTTATTTGCCAAATTGAAATTGTTGAATTGAAACTAATCTAACAATTAGTGTTCTACTTGCAAAATGGAAAATTTTATCTAAGCTAAAAAATTTGCAAAAAAAATGACAACCACCGGACACACCGCTCCCCCAGGGGGAATGAAGAGCAGGAACTTATAGGCTCATTGATTTTATTATGATCTTTGTACAATGCTTATGGAAGTGACTTATGACCAGTCAATAGGGGGGGTCACAAGCCTTTGCAATGTTTTACAAAGAAATATGAAGTAAAAAATGGTGCTCCCAGGGGTCCCGAATGCTCCTAATCCGCCCAAAACAGACGGAGTCTCCTTCTATCTGTTCGTCAACCTGCGTAAAACAGCGAACAAAAGATGATAGAATATGCCCAAAAAACACTTTGGAAGTGTCTTGGGTTATTAGCAAGAAATCCACAAAAAATTGACTAAGTAAAACTCATGTAAAACTAGCCAAATTTCAAATTTAAACTAAGTAAAGGAAGCCCTTTTCTTACTACTCTTTTCGCTGTCCTAAAACAGAAATGTAAAGACAGTAAGTTTTGCTTGAATAAGGAAATTGAGCTCTTAGAAGAAACCTATCTTTAGCCTTTAAAGATTGCCGAAAAGATTAAGACTAAAGAGAACAAGAAGCAAGCTAGATCTAGTTAAGACTTTCTTTATAAATTGAGATCTAACTACTTGCTTTGAAATACATAAAGCAAAAGGAGATATTCAAATTTAGAAGCAACAAATCTTTTACTTTATGAATGTTTATAACAAGTAACCAAAGAAAATGAATTTGTTGAGATGGAGGAGAAAGAAATGCTTGAAAAAAAATTTGAACCCTTGGGCAATGGAGTCTCTTGTTCCAATGGAGAGTGGAGGGACTATGTTACTTCACCAAATTTTGAAGAAAGGGGGCAGCAAGCAAGCTTAGCCTATCCTTCAAATGAGATATCCTGCACAACTTCAAACTTCTTGAAAAGTGGTTAACCACATTGGTGTCATATAGTTTATAAGAATTTGAGAGCATGAAATTTAAACAAAAATGAGCATGCACATCAAACTACCTATATATATAAGACAAATAGAAGATAAGAAACAAACAAGCTTCCTACTTCTATC
>ML784527.1:575296-627185 GCA_009831015.1 Picea engelmannii
ATATCAACTCAATCAAATGCCAATCACTTAGATTTTGTCTCCTTTGACTCCTTCTTGACTTTTGCCTTTAATTTGTCTTTGATATTGTCCCCACATATCTTTTTTATTTTTCCCTTTGCTGATTTTTATTGAATTAAAATGACCTTTTTGGGTTTTTGAGACTAAAATCAATTTTGAGTGATGAAAATCACTAATTTTACTCAAGTAAGTGGGTAATTAGGTAACATGGGCGCTCTAGGTCCAAAAATGAGCATCCCCATGGCCTATTTGGTGCCCAAATACCACTTTTTTTTATGTATCTTTATTTTTTAATTAAAAATTGCCGAATTCTGGCAATTTTTTAATTAACTGAAAAAAATTAAAAAATCCTAGGGGGGACTTAATACATTTCCATAAGACTCTAGGAGGATGTTTAGCATGGTAATATACACCAAACACTAGGCTTAGATCCATTCTCAAGCCTAACCATGAGCATATACTCCGGCTTTGGAGGATTGAGTGAAAAAACTCACAAATTATAAATCGCCTGAAAACGGCAAAATATAATTAGTAAGTGAAAAAACACTCCAGTGTATAACTCACGCTTAGGACTTAAGGTGGCTAAGACCTTTTACAAGTTCATCATGCAAACACCTCTTATTACAATTTTTTATGGAAAATGTAGAGAAAAAAGGTGGTCTTTACGACCGGCTGAATTTCTGAACTCTGAATTTTGAACAATAATGTTCAATCTTTGGCAGCTCGCTGGAAATTCACACTAGTGCAACTTGGTGGATAACAGTAACATAGGATGAAATCTCACTCAATTTTATCACAATGCTTATCAAAAACAACATTAAGAAATCAAACATCCTGGTTAGTTTCCCTTGCCCAATAGATACTTTCCCTTATTGTGATAAGATTTTCGAGAATAAAACAAGGTATAATAAACAAATTTTGATCAGTCCAAATAATGTCAAAAATTCCTAATATGAGTAGGAAGAGCTTTAGCTATTACCTTATAAGACACATTCAACAAAGTGATACACAACCAATCATTAACAATGTCCTTATATGTTTCATAAGGATTAGTTTAATAAGTCCTTCATTGACTTTCTAGCTCGTGGAGCTTGTGACGAAGACCTCCTAACACATCTGTAAAATATCATCACCAATCATAAGCCAAAGGGTTATGGAGTCTCTTGTTGCAAGGGCTAGTTGTGTTACCTCCTTAGGGGTGTAATCCTTTACTCCCTAGAGCAAACAAAACTAGCAAGGTAAATCTAGGAGGGTGTAAGCCCTTTTACTCCTCCTAGCAACCTTCTTTAGTAGTTTATCCAAAGACAGATGTGATAGACTTAGTGGAGGGTGTATGAATTTATACTCCTCCAAGGGTTTAGACAAGAATAACCATGAAACAATAAGAAACACTAACATTATGCAGAAATTTCCTAACCAATTCCACAAGATTGCAAGATAAACCCTCTTTACCAAGAATATTCCACCACAAAGCAAAGATAAGCATCCAAGAGAGATAGCACACCACTTCTTCCACAAGAGACAACCAACTAGCATCCAAAGAGAGCACAAGAGAGAGATATGCGATTTTCCCAAAGAGGATGAAAATTTCAGCCAAGAACTATGTAATTCTCAAGTGTTATGTTTGTTAAAATGACAAAGGGGTGACCTCCTTTTATAGGAGATCACCTAAAACCCTTTTGTCCACATTCAACAAGTCAACATAAAATTAGGGAAGCTGACCTCCTTTAATTATCCATTTACAACTTAAAATTTAAAATTACAAAAACAAAGTCCCCTTTTAAGGGTGACGTCATGCCCTAAGGGTGACACTTTGGCCTAAACAGCAAGTCGTTGAGCATTTCAAAAGAGTCGCTGGGCCTCCAAAGGCCCTGTCTTCATGTGCTAGGGCTTCTCTCCATCAAAACATGCCAACTCATCATCAAATCCACAAACATTACAAACCCTATCTCTCAAATATGATGTCATACCCTAAAATGTGACGTTTTGAGCCTCCAAGGCCAAACGTTGGGCAAAGGGAGGGCTAGTTTCCTCCTCCAAGGTGTCCTCTCATGCTTCCAAAGGCAACGTCAATCATCCATGTGTCCCTAAGAAAGGGGGTGCATCATCCATCCTGCGGCCTTCATGCCCCAAATGAAGGTCCAAGTGACCTTGTGCCTTCACGGAATAGCTTTCCACCTGTCAAGGCCCTGCAAAGATAAGCAAATTCACCCTCCAAGGGCTCACAAGTCACAAGCATCATGTCAAGTAAGCCATTTAATAAAAGAACCACCTGAACATGTGCATCAAATTCCCCCTCTCAAAATAAACAAATGATAAAAGACCTTATGGAACTTGCCAAATTTAGGTATGGGAGGGTTGTCATGGTGACCTATTGGGTGAGTCATTCCCAAGTCAAGGAGTGTTTCCCAGGTGGACCCTCTCTAAGTCATGTAAAGAGTATGAGGTGGATGGGGGTGATACTTTCGGGCATGGGGTTTCTTGACATACAAGGGCTCATATTGTCTCATTTATGGGTGCCTTTGTAGAGGGTGTGTTGCACTTCATCCGCGATGCATGATTTTTCCAAACCCTTTTTTCCATTAATTTGTTAGTGTTTCAAAGTTGAAGTTAAAAATGGGACTTCTACCTAAGCATGAAAAACATTACCCATATTAACTCTACCTTAGTCACACTTAACCATGCTTCCCCAAGTTGAAGACAATATGTGGGACTTCTACCTAAGCATGAAAAACATTGCCCACACACGCTCTACCTTGGTTGGCATGTTCAATTAGTTATTTATTTTACGAGCCCCTCAATTTTTTGTGAGAAACATTTCATTGATCTCGAGATCCCTAGGCGAGCATCTGGAAGGTTTATGATTGGCTTTTATCTTTTGCCAGCTATAAGCCTCTGGGCCTTTAGCCCTTTCTTCCCATGAAATGAGGTACAAGCCCTTCTTAGGTCAATGTGGCCCGAAAACCCAAAATATGCGGGACGAAGGGAAAGAAACAGGAAAGTGGCAAATATGTGCAGGAGCGGTACGATGACTCATCAAGGAGACCCCCCAATCGCAACCCTTTCCCCGAGGGTGACCACTTACTAGGACACGATGTCAACCACCAAGGTGAAACAGGGCAAAGAGCATAATTTCCAAGCAAACATTTTCAAAATCAAAAAAGAACCCTTTGCAACATATTCAAATGCTTCATTTATTAAAATGACACTTACCACAACATCGAACTCGTTACCTCGTGGAGCAAGACCTGCAGTCCTATGTGAGCCAAGTTGGTGTGGTGAATGGTGCAGCCATCGATCACAAGGTGATGAGTGGTGTGATGTGGGGCTCTGCCTGCTGGCCTATGGACATTGTCGATCGATCCATCTCTCGATACTCCATGTTTGCAACATGAGGGCCTCGAGACATCATCTCCTTAGTTATCCCTAGGAATGGGGGATAACAGGTACAAAGTTTCATTATTCAACTTCTAAGGTTCCTCTACATTGTGGAGCATCTTCATCTCTTGGAACAATCTCACACTATATCCTATAGCCACAGGAATGTCTACTTATGACCAATCACTTTAGATACTACCCCCTACATCAGCCGCCCATTTTCGAGATAAAAGCATGCCCCCACTGGGTAGGGAAATCAATGACCACGATGTCCATGGTCAAAATTATTTTCGGGTACTATCGCAATTTGACCACAAGATCCTTAATTACTCCACACACATGCACTTCACATGAATCCATTGCCCGTACATTGCTATAGAGCCTTGAAACTATTAGTCCTAACTCATTCATCATCTTGAGTGTCATAACTTTTGTTGAGGCTTCTGAGTCCAACATACAATTCCGAAGTAATAATCCATTAACCAATAAAGAAATATAAAAGGGAGGAGGTTCATCGACGTTGCTCATACCTAAGTATACATGTGGATGGTTGTCTGATGGATCGATGGAACTGTCCAACCCCGAGAACTTGCTAACAACCTCCTTTTGTCTAGGCAAACAAACTAACTCTCTCAACAGCACTAGAATCTATATCTTGGACAATTCAATCACCAAGCAGAAATTCAAATTATGCAAAATTTATGAATCGTGATGTTCTAGGGAAGCCAAGGATTGAATCTCATTCTATATGGTAACCTTTCCTAGTTGGTCACTAGTGCCCTTGTTTCTTCTTGCATAAGTCTTGGGGATCTCCGCACCATGGTTGCTTCTCTAACCTGTGCATCTTTGATATCGAAAGCAAATACTTGCCCCCTCGAGACAACCTTACTAGTGGGCACCATAGCACTCCTAAAAGTTTCTAATTGCCCTGACCTAAGAGGAAAAACCCTTGGCTAATTATTATCTTCACTATTGGACAATTGAAAAAACAATTGTGAGTCGTTGTCCTCGTCAACCAAAGATAACATGTTCAAACTATCCATCAATTGGTCGAGAAAATATTCAAGATGGATGAAAGGAAACATATAGGCCTCTTCGGCAAACACTGCACAACCTTCTTCACTATGTGGCAACTTGCAAGCCTTGCAATAATGACTGGGAGAAAGATGGTCAACAAAATTACTGTCAGTCATGGGCACATGAACCGTAGAAGCTTCCACCTTTTCCTAATGGAAAGATCTTCTAGGAAGGGGTTTCCCCGGTTGAAATGCTTTCTAGTCACTCAAGGCAGCCTACGAATTTTGCAGATTTTTCTCTAACTGATCATCTTATTGGTTAACCCTTACAATAAATTAACAAATTGTGATGGTACCTCACCGTTCTCATCGGTAGCTTCCTTGTACACTCCCTGAGTGCCCTAGGGATCAAACAATCTGGAATGACTTGGTTGGCCCTTCCTGGTTGCAATGATATTTCTCTCCAACTTGATAGCAACAACTTTGGCTTCCTCTAGATTATGAAGATATTTCTCCCTAAGCAAGAAACCAAACCATTCTTCATACGCGCCTTGAAATAACAATGTAATGTAAACTCATCACTAAGACGCATATTTTGAGGAATCTCAAAATAAAGTTTGAAAAACGATTATTGAATTCAGATACAGATTCATTCTCCTCTTTAAGAAGAGAAGCAAGTTCATTTAATAAGAAAGAAGTGTCTTAGTTGTGACCCCATTTTTCCATGAACTTGCCTTTAAACGAATCCCAACCATCAACAGAAGCAGTAGGATAAAATTTATACCACGTGTGTGCATCCCCCTCAAGGGTTTGCACGAACATCTTCATCATCACATCCTCATATTCCACTTCCAAATCATCCACAAATTTTGGAAAATCAATCAAGTGGTCCTCAACTAATACTACATTGTTCCCTGCAAACTTCGATAATGTTTTTGATATTCAATTGTAGGTAAGTCATGAGGCTAATTAGGAATTGCAATAAAACCTAATGGGGCATAAACAGTCAAAATAAATCTTACTAGATTTACAACTCTAGCCATAGTTTTAATCTGAGATGGAAACAAGTGTGAACCCAAAAGACAAAAGTGTCGAAGTTACACTCACCAAACAACTTGTAGGAGTAAAAGTAGCAGGGGAAGAAATTACAAAACAACTCGATATGCTTGCCAACTTAGGTGGAATTCCTAGTGGAAGTATATTCTTGTTTTGAAAAAGGTGTTTTGGTTCACTCCAGCCTGGAACTATGCCTTGTCTGTGATCAAATCTTAGAGATCTCCACTTGCCAGCCAATATGATCCAATCCTACACCCATGAAATTGCTCGGTGTGTAAGAAAAAATAAATCAAATAAATAAATACCTACCACTGTCGTTGTAGTATCTAAGGATTGACAATTTCCCAGACAATGGAGTTTGTTATCCACCAAGTTGCACTAGGATGGACTTCCAGCGAGCCACCAAAGATTGAACAATTCCATGTTCATAATTCAGAGTTCAGAAGTTCAGTCGGTCAATAAGACCAACCTTTTAACATTTTCCACACCCTCGGGGGAATTGTAATAAGAGATGTTGCATGATGAACTTTGTAAAAGGTCTTAGCCACCTTCGACTTAGGCAAGAGTTGTTACTCTGGAGTGTTTTTTTTACTTGTTAATTATATTTTGTTGTCTAAAGGCAATTTATAATTTTCGAGTTTTTTCACTCAATTTCTCCAAAGCTGGAGTATATACTCATGGTTAGGCCTTAGCATGGATCTAAGCCTAGTGTCTAATGTATATTACCATGCTAAACATCCTCCTAAAGTTTTATGGAAATGTGCTAAGTCCAACTTCGGATTTTTAAATTTTTTCAGTTAATTAAAAATTTTCCGTAAAACAGGAATTTTTAATTAAAAAATAAAGTTGTATTAAAAAAGTGGTATTGGGAGTCTTCCTATGCTCTGGTGACGCTGACCTAGAGCACCCACATTACCAAAATACCCACTTTGGTGAGTGAAATTAGTGATTTTAATCACTAAAA
Source organism: Picea engelmannii (assembly GCA_009831015.1). Classification (NCBI taxonomy): domain Eukaryota; kingdom Viridiplantae; phylum Streptophyta; class Pinopsida; order Pinales; family Pinaceae; genus Picea; species Picea engelmannii. Next base: position 581,729 of record ML784527.1, read on the forward strand.
AGTCAATTTTACTCAAAAAAACCCAAAAAAGACATAAAAAATCAGCAAAGGCTATTTTCAGGGAAACATGTGGGGTACATGTTTTGAGTTAACTCTTCCCCTCTTAAGATGAATAAGGCAATGTGGCACTTTTTGATGAGTTAGGAGTGAGTTATGGTTTATTTGGCATGAGTTATGAAGATTCTCTATTGGGAGGTAGAGAGGTGGCGCATTCTTAAAGAGGGTACCCACCTTTTGAGAGGTGGCGCCCTCCCCTTTGCTCCCTTGCCCACACATGTCACTCTTTGGAGATAGTTGAGAGGTGGCTGCCCTTTGTTTACACTTGGCTACCCTTTCCTCTCCAAGTGGTGCGCCCTCTCTCTACACTTAGTGCGCCCTCCTTCATTGGGATTGTCACCCATGAGGTTATAAATAAAGCAATCTTACCCTTGTACAAGCTAGTTGGAGCTTGGGATTTGTGCTATCGTATCATTCATTTGGTTGGAATAAAAGGCTTTGGAGGCTACATTGGTGTCTACTTTCATGTGTGGAGCTTCTATGTCCAATGCTCAATTGCGAGGTATAATTTGCTTATGTGTATTTTTTGCCTTTACTAGTTATTGTATGCCCTTCTAAGAGGAGTTATCTCCTAATTGGGTAAGATAATAAACTTGTTTGTTTATTGATCTTAATGTTTGTTTACAAGTGATAACTTTAGTATGCATGTTCATTTCGGTTAATGCTCATGCCTATTTCAAAGTTCCTTTGTAAGTAGCATCATATATTTAACAAATTGTTGGCAAGGAATCTCTAAGTCTTTTAGAGATCATCACACTTGAAGAGGAGGATAGGCATCAGTTGCACTTACCTCACCCTTCAAAATTTCAAGGAGACATAGCCCCTCTTGTGGATCCATCAACAAAGACTCATTTGCCCAATTTCCAAGGGTTTCAAAGCACTTTTCTTCTTCTCCTTCTCCACTTTTGAATTATTAATTTGGGTTACTTCCAATTCATGCAAAGTAAAGCTTTCTAATTTCAAAACAAATTTTAAAGTTGTCTTTCCTTTTGCATGATAAGAGCAAGTAGATTAGATCTCTCTATTTAGCTTGCAAATCTACTTCTAGTTTCAAATTTCTTGAAAATCTTAAAGGCTAAAAGTAGTTTTAATCTGTAAAGAGTTTTAAAGTTATATCAAAGCATCTTTGTGATATTACTTTCTGTTTTGGGACAGCAAGTAATATCATAAATAAAGGGGCTTTTTCTTGCTTGTTTAACTTAGCTTTATCAAATTTTTAGACTAGTTTCACTTAACCAATTTTCTATATTTTTATGTACATGTACTCACACTTTTTGCAAGGTCTTCCAATCACTTTTGGGGCATCTTGCCCAAATTAACTTGCTGTTTTTTGCAGGTTTAACGAAAAGACAAAGGGAATTGCTGCCTAATTTTGGAAGCTTTGAAGCATCAAGAACCCCTTGAAGCACCCTACACTTGTATAATTTTTTGGAAAAAACATTGTAAATCATTGTTGTAACTCATTGTTGTTCTTTTTTTGATATAAGTTCTCAAACAAACTCACATCAACTATAAGGTTAAAATAAATCTTCACATAGATTAGATTTTTTTTTGGAAAGTAATATTGTAATTGCTAGATTAGGTTTACTTTATGCAATTTCAAAGTTGGCAATAAACCGTCTCCTCAGCTCCTCAAAAGAGGCTGGTCAATGAAGACTCGTAATTAGAAAACATTTACTTTCAGCAATTTTATTTCTTGTTTAAAATAAACATTTCCCCTCAGCTCCCAGTGCAGTTCCTGACCCTTCCAGTTGCGAGCTTGTCTCGATCTTCTGGGAATAAGTTTCACACACGTTGGGCTGGTCAGTGGTGATAGATTAATAGGGAAATCTCAAAAGAGAATTATTGCTTGGCTTTAAGAACCGCCTAAGGGGAGTGTGCGAAGTTTCACTGAATACCTCGGGCTTGTTCCCCTCAGTGTTGGACATCCGACACCTTTAGTGGGCTTGTTGGTGGAACCATTGGGTTTGGGCAAGTTCTCAACAAATCTTTGAGCTAAAGGGATAATCTCTCGAGAGGCCAAATCTAGTTTAGTCAAACACTTTATTTTCTTGCAATAAAATTTATCTCATTAACCTACCATCAATAAATCTAATAAAATATGTGATCTACATTGCCCACGATACTTTTAAGGCACTGGTCTCATTTCTACATTTACAAATCCATTTGCTTCAAGTACTTTACTTTCAGTCATTTACTTTGAAGCAATATTTAATTTACTTGCATCTATTATTATCTGAAGTATCCTTTTTGCAAGTATCTTTATGTATTTTGTGGTGATTAATCGATCTATGTATGCTTTAGTATAGATTTGCTTTATATATATATTGGTTAATGCAATAAACTCCTAGAATACTAGTTTCTTAGATTTCAGTTTAAGCCTTAGATTATTTTATTAGGGACTACCCCCCTTGGCTTCACTAGGAATTGGCCTAGACGAAGGAGTTGAGGATTAGGTGACAGCACCTTAACTCTCACTTGCCCCCAAGGACACACCGAGTGGATTGAAGATTTCTTCCACGTCTCCCAGGTGTGTATAAGGCAGCAAAAGAGCCAATTTGTGATCACTCAAATCTACAACAGGAAAGCCTAAGAGAAAACTATGAGTAAATAGCCCAAATACACAGCTAATCACTCCTTCGTTTGTACTAGTGCTTTTCCAATCACATGGGGGCATCCCCAGTGTTCATGTACTTACAATCAGCTAGAAAAATGTGTGTTAGTATGACAAATCAACACATAAAATAATGGTCCTTGGTATGTGTGTAAGCAACCAAAGATAAAAGAACGTTGATAATTAAAGAATGCGAGAGAATTTCAATTTGCAACAACTAAATATGAGAAATAAAGAGAGAGAATGTGTGCTTTAAGTGATCAATAAAATCAAAGTAAAGGCACCAAAGCTGTGGAAAACTGCATAGTCAAACTCTATCATTGCATTTATCAAAAAACTGTATGCATCATAGATACATAATACAAGACCAATTTCACTAATCTGCTCTTCAAAAACTATATACTATAGGCAGCAAGAAGAGAAAGAGAGAAAGATGGAAGAATGAAGACTACTAGTTGCTCACTAAAGAACTCTCCTAAAATAATGCCACTCTCCCTACTTATATAACTCTCCAAATCCTCCAAACCAGGTGACTTGCTCATGCAAAACTTCACCATTGTAATGTGGTTGTTTAAATTAAGGAAACTACCTGCAATAACCACATAACAACCACATTAATAGATATCCAAGAGGATGTCGACCCTCTCTAAAAGTAATTCAACCATGCGCTCTCTCAATTGTCTCTGTGTGGTGTTGATTTAATGAAGATCACCTCTTTCCCTAATTTGACTCAATGAGGAAGTTGAAGAGTCACATCATATAACGGTGGAGATTAAGTTAGATCAATGGTGGTGATCAAAAGACTCTTTAGTCACCCACTTCATTAACTTTTCATAAAGTCTCTTTTAATTTCATATCTCATGAAATTAATTCACTAGGGGCCATATTGGACACTTTCTCACCCCTAGGCGCCTAAGTGATGAGAAACACTTGTCCTTGGTACTTTTTAATTAATTTAACATAGACATGCTAAAATAGCAACACGGCCTAAACAATAAGAAAGACAAAAAATGGAGGGAAGTGCTAAGAGAACACTGCCAAATATAGTGTTGATATTATGGTAGTTGCGGGAGGTATTAACCTCCATGTGTAACCTTTGACAAGACTAGAATATTCCGGGAAGCAAGAGAAACCCTAAAACGTTGGATAATAACCCTAGAAGACAAGTAGACTCTAAGAGAATATTTAATATTGAGTTATTAGCCCCTAGAAAGAGAAGTCGACCCAGTCAAGTGAGATAGAGCAGTATAAATAGAGGGCGCTAGAGCTCATTTGACACTCACTCACTCACAACTGCATAAGACTAGTGGTGCACAAGTTTGGAGAGGGAGTGCAGTTGCTGCAACTGGGATTTTGGCTTTTGGTTGGACTTTCTCTTGGTTATGGTTTGGACTTTATGCTTGGTCTTTGGTTATTCTTGCTTGGTGCGCTAGCCTTGGAGAAAGGTGCACTACCTTGGTTGGCTATTGGTCTGCTTCCAGAATTATTCTGTCTGTCAAGGTTAAGGTGCTCAGGGGTGGCCTTTGTGCCTATGGTTGGGTGACAATATTGCTATATTGTCTATGAAAAAATGAGCACATCTCTTTATTTCTAACAGGTTATGGGCCCACACTATCTTCAGACAATCTAACCATTGGAAGATAGAATGGGAAGTTTTTTGTTAAGCTCGTTATGGCACCAGTTACAGCTGCAACCAGGTTTTCTGATTATGCAGTTGTAACAAACCCTAACCCTTGTTTGGGCACTTATGATAAAGAATTTGACCTAATTCCTTGAGATCCTAGTGCGCCCTACCCTAGCGCACTTCTTGGTACCCTCAGCTAGCAAAAACATCAAGTTTGAATTTTTGGTCAAAGTCAAAGGTTGACTACTCAAAGTCAAAGTTTGACTTCTTGTCAAATTGATTATGTGGTCAAAGTTAAAATTTTAGAGTTTCTAACTTGTTCTAATCATTGAAATCTAATCTCTTCTTGTCAAGATGGTATCTAGTTTCAGATTGGAAGACAAGTTGGACAATGCTACAAGACTTCAAAGGTATGCACTTGTATATGTTATCCAAGTTATATCATCTAGCAAAACGTGAGTGTGTTTGCAGGAAAAGTATTAGAAACCTTGTTCAAGTTGTAATCTTGGATTCAGTGCATTCAAAGGAACAACCGCATCCTCCATACCAGTTGAGGCTTCAGGTTCCAGGTTTGATTAAATTGTTAAGCTTCAAATTTCTGTATATCAAGGGTGATAGTTGCTACATTACAAATTGTGAAAGCAATCTTTGAAAGATTCTATTATTGCTAGGTGCAATGAATACTCAACTGCATATGAATACTATTGATATAGATGCTTATTGTACTTGTTTGCAAGTTGAACTAACATCTCCTCTAGATAGATATTTCTTGTTTGCTCTTGTTGTTCTTGTTCCGGGCAGGTACCCTTGTGAAATATGTTTTATGAACAATCCTTGTGGAAGTTTTCATAGAAGAAGTTTATAAGGATGACACAATTGCCAGATGGGCAGCAATCAAAACAGATAGAAACAAACTTAAAGAGACTCAGAGAAGTCAGACTCGAAGGAAGTCATAAATCAAAAGGAAACCGAAACAAGCTTGTGACACTTTGTAGAAAGCAAAGAGAGATGTAGCAGACGGAAGCATGGACTCTCTCAGATGGAGGGAGTTGACCACAGAATTCCAAAAGAAGAGCATGCATATTGCTCATTCAGGCATGAAGTCGGGATTAGGAGGGAGTTAATCCCCAACGATATGATCCATTGAAGAATAATCCTTAAAGACTATGAAGTATATATCCATGTTCTTCATTGGAAGTAGCAACCATGATAAGCAGCACGTGTTCAGTTTGACTCTAGAAGAAGTCTTCTTCGAAAAGAAGCCTTGAATATCCTTGGTTGTCCATCTACATTTATGTTCCTATGGCAGAAGGTTGGAGCCTTCAGGAAAGATGGGCATGTAATCTATAGAAGATTATATGGACTCCAACATTGAAGAGAAACATGAGGAAGAACATGAAGATTCCAAGAAAGAAAGAAAAGTCAAAACAACCAATTGAACCAGTTTGAACCCACTAGAAGCAGTCAAGCAAAAGGAATGGAAGGAAGTTGTAATGAAGAACAATGTATGTGAGAAATTGTGTAAAAGACTTGAGCATTGATAGATACAAGGCGAGACTCATGGCTAGAGGGTTGTCCCAGTAGGAGGGAGAAGACTACGATGACAACTTGTTCTAGTAACCAGATATACCTCTACCTGAGCCATTATATCTCCTGCAGTATCCATGGGTTGGAGTTTACATCAGATGAATGTAAAGACTGTTCTTCTCAAACAGAGTAATTGAAGAAGAAGTATATGTAGAGCAACCTCAAGGTTTTGAGGTATACCAGAAAGAGACCCTTGTATGCAGATGGAAGAAGACCTTCTATGGAATCAAGCAAACTTGGTGCAGAGCCTCTCATGTACAACAAAAGCGTGGTGAAAACTCCCTATGACAAAGGAAGTATATTGAAATGGTTCTTCAGAAGCCTGGGATGATGGATTGCAAATCCATGGCAAACTCCCATGATGACAGATCTGAAGAAGTTGAGAGACTCTAATCCAGTAGACCCGTCTCTATATCGACAATTGATTGGCTCGTTAATGTATTTGAAGAATACTCAGCCGAATAATTTGTTTTGTGGGATGCTTAAGTTATGATATACAGCTACATGGATTTATCAATTCAGATTGGGTAGGGAGTGTAGATGGCAGAAGAAGTACTACTTGGATATGTTTCAGTTTGAGCTTTGCCATGATGTCATGGGCTAGCAGGAAACAAAAGTCTGTTGCACTCAGCACTGCAGAAGCAGAGTATATTGCAGCTTGTGATGCTTGTAAGGAAGCAGTGTGGCTCCGTAAGTTGGTTTTTGGGCTGACTAATCAGGTGTTGGATTCGACCATGATATATTGTGATGATAAGAGTTGTGTGAAGCTTTCAGAGAAACCCTATGTTCCATGACAGGTTGAAGCACATTGAGATCAAGCATTATTTTCTCTATGATGAATTCCATAGGGGAGAAGTGGTTCTCCAGTATATCTCCACAGATGAGAAGATAGCAGATATTTTGGTAAAGCCTCTGTCCAAGATGAAAAGTTTGCGTACTTAAGGGACAAGCTAGGGCTCGTGCAGACGACTTCCTTATTAAAAAAGGAAGTGATTACTCCCAGGTTGGGAGGGAGCACTAAAATGTTATTGATTTATGGACAGTCATTGTCCAGTTCGGAAAATGGTCCAGGTTGGGCAGTTCCTTTCAAGTTCGAAAAGTAGTTCGAGATTTCTAACGGACAGTCATTTTCCAGTTCGAAAAATGGTCCAAATCAAAGTCATTTCTGTAATGAAAATGGTCTGATAGATTGTTGATGTACCATAGACAGTGATTCCCCTTGTGGCCAGTGTGGGGGAATGGTCTAGGACAGTCATTCTTCTTGGCAGTCACTCTGAGTAATGGTCAAGTAGAATAGTCTGCCTCGTCGGGCAATCATTCTTTCGAAGTTCACAGTTGTGAGCAGTCTCAATGATTGGTTTGTTTTGGAGGTTGGTGCAGGACAGTCATTTCCATAGGAAATGGTCCATGTAGTCATTCCCTAGGGCAGACTCATTCTCTCCAAGTTGCACTATGATTAGAGTCGGAGGAATGGCCCAGTTGGGTGAATGGTCCAGGTTCAGCAATCAAGGACAGGCATTCCCTGGGTAAGACTCATTCTCTCCAGGTTGCACTTTGATTAGTGTCGGAGGAATGGCCCAGCTAAGTGAATGGTCCAGGCTCAGAAATCAGGGACAGTTATTCTTTTATGCTTGGGAAGAATAGTCCAGATAGCCCATGGCTGATGTTTTACTTTTTGAGGGCAGATGCTCTTCCAGATCTCACAGATGTGAGTGGAAGAATGGCCCAGATGAATCAGTTTGTATCATGATATTGTTTATGCAGGTTGATATCAGATGATATGATTGTTGTGGAGACTGTATGTCTCTGGACAGTAGTTGTATGCTACTGTGGTGGATGTGATCCACTAATAGTGACTATGTGTCACTGGTTAGTAGCCGTGTGCTACTAGGAGTGGTTGTGTACCACCGAGTAGTAGTTGTGTACTACTATGGATATACACAGTTGTGTTCTATTGGATGGCATTGTTCTCATTGCTATGGAGACTACCACTAGTGTTGGAGATGATTGCCAGCCAGATGGATAGTCAGTGTGTTGATGGACAGACATTCTCCAAGCGGGGAAGGTTGTTGGTGGACAGACATTCTCCCTGTGGAGAATGGTCCAGGTTGACAGATTGTTGATGTACCATGGGCAGTTATTCTTCTAGGACGTATGTCCAGATTAGAAGAATGGTCTATCTCCCTGAGTTCACAGTAGTGACCAGAGTGGAAAGATTGGTACAGGACAGACATCTTCCCTGAGTTCACAGTAGTGATCGAAGGGAAAATGGTCCAGAACATTCATTCTTCTAGGAGGTATGTCCGGATTAGAAGAATAGTCCTTGTAGCCCATGGCGTGACTTCCAGCATCTATTGGAACAGTTATTCTTCTAGGACATATGTCCATATTAGAAGAATGGTTCTTGTATCACTCTGTGGAGTGAGTGACTTATTCAACATCATACCTGATTACTCAAATGGAGTATGGCATCGAGAGATGATGCAGTTGATGCTATCAGATGATACTGATAGTGATGATGTTGCTCGTTAGTTGATCTACATGATCATGAGATAGCCTATGTGGCTATCATGATGCTACCGATTGAATGGTTTGTTTGTGCTCAAGACCATTGCCTTTAATACATCCCTAGCTAGGAGGGAGTGTTGATATTATGGTAGCTACGGGAGGTATTAACCTCCACGTGTAACCTTTGACAAGGCAAGAATATTCCAGGAAGCAAGAGAAACTCTAAAACATTGGATAATAACCCTAGAAGACAAGTCGACTCGAAGAGAATATTTAATATTGAGTTATTAGCCTCCAAAAAGAGAAGTTGGCCCAGTCAAGTGAGATAGAGCAATATAAATAGAGGGCGCTAGAGCTCATTTGACACTCACTCACTCACAACTGCATAAGACTAGTGGTGCGCAAGTTTGGAGAGGGAGTGCAGCTGTTGCAACTGGGATTTTGGCTTTTGGTTGGACTTTCTCTTGGTTATGGTTTGGACTTTTTGCTTGGTCTTTGGTTATTCTTGCTTAGTGCGCTAACCTTGGAAAAAGGTGCGCTACCTTGGTTGACTATTGGTTTGCTTCTGAAATTATTTTGTCTGTCAAGGTTAAGGTGCTCGGGGGTGGCCTTTGTGCCTATGGTTGGGTGACAATATTGCTATATTGTCTATGGAAAAACGAGCACATCTCTTTATTTCTAACATATAGCACGCCTAAAAATAGGCATTGCTAAAAAAATAGCAGCATCTTGCATGTCAATGAAATCAAGCTCATCAGATTCGATTTTATGCAAGGAATCCAAATATATGCCCAGAATCATCACATGAGCTCTGAAACCCTAACTACTAAAAAATAGCAATATCTCGCATGTCGCACGAAAAAAGCTCTCATTAGCATCGTGAGCTCGCAAGAATCCCAAATATATGAACAACTCTGACATGCGGACCTTTGAACTCGAGCTCTAAAAAATAGGAAGACTGCTAAAAATAGCAATTTTCACTAAAACTGATGAATATGCCTCTAAAATGCCTATGCCTCTGAAAATGGACTTTGATCCCTCGAAAACCTATCTGTAATCTTTGTGAAAGTTGTCTTCGACTGCCAACTTGATCAAAGCTAGCTAGCTCTTAACCGTCTAGTTGCATAGACAAATCTGGGGGTTAACACAGCAAAAAGAGGATCTTTCTGATAATATGGAAATAATTGAAGCTACTAATCTCTCTAAGCGGCAGAGAGAATGTATTGAATTGGTAATGAGTGCACCATCTAATTTCATTCCTCAACTTCGGTAGTTTAATCATTGCTCGAGTCTCAACATTTATCTTGATTGTGTGGAATTAAGGATGATAAGAGGTATTTTAGGAGACGGTTTAGAAAAATCTTGGCTTCTTTAACTTTTCTTCATTGTTGAGTGATCAACCATGTTCTGAGTTGCAACCAACAACTTTGCTTGGTCATTTGACAGTCAAACATATGAAGGCGTATTTTCAACTCAGCAAATTTCATGATTCCCTTCACTAGAGGTATGATTGTCAGTGAATTATGTCGAATCAACTGATTATGTAAATGGTTGTATTGATAATTTGAGAATCTTGATCAAACATGACAATTGTGATCTATTAGTAAAAGGGAAAAAATGAGAGAACAAAGAAGAAGAGAAAAGGAGGAGAGAAAGTCTGAGGGTGTCACATGTGACTAGGTAGGTTAGATGAACAAGTTCAATCTCCTTTTGATTGAATATTAGGCAGGTCCTAGTTCTTTTGTCAAGTATTTCATTCCCTTTTTCCTCTAAGTGATTTAGTATTTTCTTGAGTCATTCCACTTGTTTTCAGATGTGGTGGTGCTTTTTGAATTTCCAAGGTGATAGTTGTTTTTAAAAAATAAAGAGAAAAAGAGAAAAAAAAGTTTGCTTTAAATTTTATCGCATGATGTCTTTGTCCAAATTTGTGTCTTCAATCAAAGCAATGTTCTCCTAACACAAATGGTTAAAGCATCGTGGTTGTGTTTTGGTATTCGGTATTGAGTTGCCAAAATAGATACTGAAGGCAACCATTAAGGATATGGGATTCAAAATTCTTCATCCTTGATCCCTTGGGAAAAAACAAAAAAAGAAACAAGAGAGCAAAAGGGTTTCACGTTTTTTTAAGTCCCTTGGTTGATTAGGTAACTAGAGTTTAAAGTTCAATCCCTTTTGATTGAACTCTTAGGTAGGCCATTGTTTGAGTCGAGCATTTCTTGAAGCACTTTGGTGATTTTAGGGTATTTTAAGCAAGAAATTGAGTTTATTTTCAGTAGAATGTTGTTTTAGGTTCTTAGGTTTTTTTTCAAATTAGTTGTTTTTTGAATTTCTTAAATCATATCTACTTTTAGTTTTGAGTTCATGTTGGGTCAAAATAAGTGTCCCCCTGACACAAGTCATCCAAGTCGTGTCTCACAAGTCTTATTTCAATATCTTTGAATGAATCAGGTTAAAACAGAACAATTGTGGGTGTACCCGGCAAGAATTCAAATTTCTTTATCCTATGTTACCAAACTTGTTGATCATGTTCCCCAAGTTTATGTCAATGTCAAACAAACAAGTCCAAGAGTCGAGCTTGAATTTCAGTCAAAACTTTGGAGTCAAGTCATGGTTATAGTCTTATTGGGCCAAATATTGAGATGAATCATAGTTTTGTCTAAAGTTCATAATCTAACAAGTTGTCATCGGTGTCAAACTTCTAGGATTCTTAGCATCGCAAGGGGGGGGGGGTGTTCTTTTCCCAAGAGAGAGCCAATGTTATCACTCAAAATGAAGTTCCTCAAAAAGTTCATCTTAATTGATTTGGCATCGACAATTCGTGGATATTCTAGAGTGAACTTTATCAAAAAGTCCATTCATATAGCATCAACAATTAATGGGTACGTTATGATATAGACTAGTCAAAAGGTTCATCATTCGAAATCGATGGTTCGTGCACATAGTGTGGGGTAAATTCAACATCACAAAGTTCACCATTCGACATCCACAGTTCCTGAATGCTATCATACTCAACACATGGTTGCACAGCTTTGTTATCAAAGTTGAGAACTAGACGTAAGTTTCTTGCACTTAGTTCCAAAGCATACATTCAAAGCATAAGATTACATGCCTTCCAATACATGGTTGGACAGATTTACAAGTTACACCTACAACTAGTTCCCCATGCTTGCTTTTTCAATTACAACACTTACCACAAGCATGGGAGGTCAAAGACTCCCAAAGGGTTTGTTCAATTTGTCAAGACTTGCATTTTGAGTGACTTTCTATTTTTAGAAAGTCCATCTTCTTGTAAATAATCACATATTTGGATACCCTCTTGGGAAGATGTGCAAGAGGTTCCAATTTTGGTGATGATTGAAAAAAATGAGATTTTGTGCTTTCTCTGCTTTTCTTCTTTTTTATAGTGATCATATTTTTTGGATACCCAATATGGAGGACAACATTTGGTACAATTTTGGCGATGATTAGAGAATGCAATTTTATGCTTCTTGATTTTCTTAGATTGGTCATATCTTTTATGGATACCCTTTATGGTGGATGGCATGGGTGCCAATTTTAGTGGAGATCAAAAAACACACATTTTTGTGCCTATTCCTTTTTCTAAAAATAGCATGTGCCTTGAGTTCCCCTTCTGGCAATGAAGATGGGTTTTGGTTTTCAAAAGATTCTAAGCACTTTGATATTATATGAAGCAACCTACTCTAGCAATGGAGATGTGTGCCACAACACAACTTTGGCATGTGCTTTTCATGGCCCTATCTTATGTGTTATGCCCATATTGCGGACATGTGTCAACATTCTAGAACCCATGGAGTGTGCACCCACTTGAGACAATTCACGGAGAATGAGTAGTTGGTTAACACTTGGCATCCATCCTGAACAAGTGAACCCCACTTGAAATGGAAGCTTTGACTCGCCTTGCTTTCTACAGCAAGCTTTCTCCATGTTGACTTCCACTCCTTGAAAGATTCCATAATAAAAAATCTACCTTTATTGAATTTTCACTCAGAGCAAAAGCGTTCTATGTTGGGAAAGGGGCTTTTTTTGGACTCCACTTGGATTCTTTACTTGGAGATTCCCCTTTTTTTATCCTTGGCATACTTTTCCTTTTGTCCTATCTTCTCCAAGTGTGATGCCTTCTTCCCTTTTTGAGATGCCTTCTAAAGCAAAGCATGCCTTTATTTTTTACTCTCCTCTCTTCCCATCTTCTCTTGGCTATAAATAAGAGTGCAAGCAAAGGAGACAACTATCAAGGCCTTATAACTTTCATCTTCTTGCTTCCATTATTCCCTTTGAGAAACTTAGTTGTTGAGAGCATGTGTTGGAGACCACTTTATCGATTGAATCTTTTGTTCCAATATCATGATTATGTCTATCCCATTTGGAGTAGAGAGATTGGAGATTAAAGAATTGGGCATGTTGATATGTTTCCACCAAATTGGAATTTATGTATTGTCTACAAGTAATAAGTTCAAATCATCATATGATTGGCAACCATTTGATGGCTTCTAAAGCATAGTAAGAATTACTTATGCTTTGTCTAAGACTCTTATTTGCTCTTATTTCTATTTTCTTTTGAGTTTCAAGTAGGATTAATAGAATTTTGTTTGTCCTATTTGCCTTGAAAGTTTTAAGTAGAATTCATACAAATTCATTTGCCCTATTTGTTTTCTTTCAATTCGCTTCAATAGCTCCATATAAACGACAAAACACTACTCAATCTACTTCACTAAATGAAAACTAAAATAAAGGCAATCTTAATGAATATCTTTGCTTTTAGCTTGCTGCCCAAATAATTTCACGAATTGATTTTTCAGATTTTTAATTAAAAAAACATAAAACAGAAACTAATAAATCCAAATTTAAGGTTAAATAAACCCCCTTAGATTTCATGAATAAACCTTAATTCACTTAGGGAAGCCCCCCTTTGGTTGGCAAAGCACCAACCCAAAGTTGAAAAGGATTTCAGCAAGATGACATTGGCTCATACTCCTATAGTATCCAAACTCCTCTTAGGTTACCTGTTAGGAATTCCAGGTTAATAACAGGTAAGTTCATTTTCTCATCTAGTTGCAGTTGTATTGCCATTTTGGATTCAATCACACTACAAGTTGGTATCAAAGCATCTATGTAATGAACATATGACCAAGGAATATTTGGATGAAAGGTTCAAAAAAATTTCTAAGGACATGAGAATGCATGCAAGGAAACAATGAACGGGATACTTTCATCTCTGAATTGAATTCAAAATTGGGGCTAAGGAATAGCAAAGGTCAATGACTTCACGACCTATAAACCATAGCCACCCTATAATTGACAAACCCTCCAATCTATGTCACACATGTTCTCAAAGCTACTATAAGAGCCATGTGCCATGTGTTTCCTTTCAAAAGGAATTTATGGGTGAAGATTTACACCCACTTTGACTCCAAATATGAACCTCAAGAGGATACTCCCCTTGAACGACTAAATAAGGACATTGAGTTACAAGACCAATCCCCTCTGCCATTAGAAACAAGAGAACCCTCTATCTCTTGTTGTAAACACTAGACTAGGTTATCTTGATATGTTTTTGCTTACATGAAACAACAAAAGGTCTTTTTTCTAGTCAATCCCGACAGTACACTAAACATTCTAGCAATAGTTTAAAACATTGGGCTTCCATCTTGATCCCTTTAAACACTTCATCATCAACATCCTAGGCCATAAACACATTCGATGCAGAAGTGTGGAACACAATGTCAAATTTGCAATGGAAGATTAAACCCTCACAGATGACTTTTATGTCACAAACAATAGAGGAGTAGATTTTGTTCTAGGTATTTAATGATTTTATTCCTTGGGGACCTATTCCACTAGTTACAAAGAGAAATTTCTCTCCTTTCACCAAGATGTCATAAACATACTAACGAAGGTGTGTTGCCTAAACGCTTCCAAACTATCGACTCCAAACATGTCCAAACTTTTGAAGAAAGGCCACTTGTGGAGACAAAGCCTTCTCAACAAACTCATATTCCAAGACTCTCTACTCTACTCCAAAAATATAAGGGCATCTTTCAAAATAATGCCCACTAAACTTCCGCCTAACAAGGGTATGGAACATGTTATTGAATTTGACCCCACTAAAGGCCCTAGAGTTATTATCCCTACCAATGTAGCCACTTTCAAAAGTCTAAGATTGAAAAGCTTGTACAGGAACTCTTGGAAGCCAAGATCACTTTTAGTAAGAGCCCTTATGTTGCTTTTGTCATCTTGACCAAGAAAAAAGATAGCTCTTGTCACCTATATATTGATTACAAAGCACTCTATCAAATTACTATTGAGAATTAGTTTACCACGCCTCAAATTGATGTTTTGATGGACGAACTGCATAATGTAAAGTTCTTTTCTAAGATTGACCTTCATTCTAAATACTATCAAATAGTTATACGACTCCAAAACTAAAGGAGACCACATTCAAAACTTAACAAGGCCACTACCAATTCCAAGTGATGCCATTCAGCCTTTACAATGCTCTAGCTACATTTCACACATTAATGAACAAACTGTCTAGTAAGTATCTCTATAAGTTTATTCTTGTCTTCTTTGATGACATAATCATTTATAGTAGGACATTAGAAAATCATTTCAAGCATCGAGATATTATACTAGCAACACGAGAACAACAAAAACTTTATGCTAGTGGAATGAATTTGCAATGACTTCCACGAAATAACTTGGCCATACTATCTGTACATGGAGTGTTCATATTGGTCCTACAAAATTAAATAATGGGAGGTGCCTATGACCCTTTAAAAAGTTGCCTGTAATCTTGGGTTTAGAGAGATTCTACCATAAATTTATAACAAACTTCTCCGACACTATTGTTCGCTTAACCGAATTAACCAAGAAGTATGTCTTCTTTTGGTCAATGGAGGCCCATCAAGTTTTTTACAATCTAAAGGATGCCATTGTTTCTACCTCAATGCTAGTTATGCTTGATTTCACTCAATTCTTCATCATTGAGTGTGATGCTTCTCAAGCTAGGACTTGGTGAAATACTCTCACACGATAATCATCCCATCACCTTTGAGAGAAAGAAGTTGAATGATAAATAATGATGCATGTCCACATACAACAACGAATAATTGGCCATACTTCATTCAATGGCTAAGTGATGCCAATTCTTTTTTAACAATAAGTTATTTACCGAAATTGACCACCTCAACTTGGAGCATTTATTTACACAAGGTACACTAACAAAGGAGCAACAAAAATGGATAGAATGGTTGCAAGCCCATGGCTTCGAGATCATATATAAGAAGGGAAGACAAAACGTGGTTGCAAATGCTTTATCCTGACAAAATGAATCACCCACCTTCAATGTCATTTCCATTGGTCAGCCAGGTTGGGTACGAGACCTCCTCAAAGACTACAACATTGATCTTTCAGTTTACTATAGTTCAAATTCAATGAGACATTATCAATGGCAAGAAAAGTTGGCCTTTGACTATCATGAATTTGTAAACCTTTTTAAAAATTGTATCTACTCATGCCCTTTACTCTCTTCTTATACAATAGTCTCTTCAATATGAGCATACATCTCCCTCTGTTAGTCATGCAGGTTTCCATAAAACTTACAAGAATATCTCCTCCAACTTTTGTTGTAACAAAATGAATTACAATAATGATTAGTTTGTAGTAGAATGTGATACCAATCTACACAACAAGGTGGAAACTAGTCATTCTCCTAGTTTCCTCCAACCTAATGTTATTCCCAATCAAAACTGGGAAAAGAAGTATCCATAGACTTCATCATGGTGTTTCCAACCTCAAAAAGTAAGAATGTTATCTTTGAGGTAGTCGATTGTTTAACTAAGTACATGCCCATTTCATCCCCTTGACCACCAAGCTAAGAGCTTGTAACTTTTACAATCATTGATTTAATCTCCATGCATGCCTATAAGCCCCATAGGCTACCTCAACACATCATTAGTCAAAGGGGCACCCAATTAATCTATCACTTCTAGAAAGATTTTCAATTTAATAAGCATCACTTTCATTATGTGTATCGACTATCACCCTCAAATTAAAGGGCAAATAGAGATATTCAATAAATACTTGGAAGGATATCTTTCCATGTACATGGAAGGTAAGCAAATTAAAAGGATGAAGTGGTTGCATATAGTCGAAGATTGGTAGATTATTACATATCATTCTACCACCAAAATTACCCCCTTTAAGGCATTGGCTATGAACACCCGTCACCTAAGGATTGGGTCATCCAAAATGCTAAAATCCATGTAGCAACTTACACTCTTCAGGAAATGCATAACATCTTCAACATCCTTAGGGACAACCTAGACATGGCAATAAATAGTATGAACAACAAGGCATCTAGCATGGTTCAAAACAACACTCTGATATTGGATATATTGTCTTTGTGCAATTTGTATGCCTACAAGCAAATAACTCTTCAATACTAATTGTGAGTACAAGCTTCAATCCAAGTTTTATGGTGCCTATAGATTGCAGGCAAAAGTGGGTGATGTGGTGTGTGCATTGGACATTCCCAATAAGGAAAGAACCCATGATGTCTTTCACAACTCATGTTTAAAGAAGAAACTAGGCAATGAAGTTGTTACTCAAACAAAAGCTTCCTCTTACTAATAAAGAGGGCATATTGACATTGGAACTAAAAGGCATCCAAGAGGTGAAGGTAAAGAAACTCTACAACATACACCTCTTTGAGTATAAGATCAAATGGAAGATCCTTCCAACAAAAGAAGCCACTTGGGAATATAAAGCATTTTTGCAAAAATACCCAAATTTACCATAGTAGCAAGAAACGCTCCCTTTCAAGTAGCCATCAACTACAAAAAATTGCCCCTTTATCTTTTCAAGCTTTAGACATAGCAATTACTTTAGTTTAGTTGGATGGCAGGGTACTTTTATGTATAAAGTGTTTTAGGGTTTAAATCTTGTCGCCTATCATTGCAATGACTTAGTCATAAAGTGGATCCAAGCTTTATTTAGTAACTACACCTTGAAATTGGCTTTGGCAACCAAAGGGCAAGTACTATGAAATTTTGGAAATTTGATGCTTTCTTTGGATGCACAAGTATATTTTCATTTTTCAAGTTTATATTGTCACAAAAATGCATATTTTCAATTATTTGGCCAGCATTGTAATCTTTGGTCGCTATTGTTTTGGCCTCTCAACTATGAAAAAGACTCTTATTAGACATTAGACTCTATGTGGATAAGCTTTGAAAAGACTCGTCAGTCAAGTCAACCATAGCAACTATGAAAAGACTTAGAAGGACATCCTAAAATATATAGATTGTTAAGCATAATCGACACTTCCCCTTCCAATAAAAAATAAGAAAAGCCATAAAATATGACAAGAAAAATAGGGAGACCTCTTAGAGCAAACAAACCATAAATCGTCAAGAATATGAAAAAGGTGCCAGGATATAGTGATATGCATATGCTAAGTATGTCTACTGCCTTTGAGTCCCAAAATTTGCATAGTTTCAACAATGATATAGTGCTTCTACCTCTAATGGTGAAAATTCAACTTCTAATAAATCTAGCATAAAAACCCAATAACACAAAAAGCATTAAAATCCCAACACAGAATAAAACTACAAAAACATATAAGAAATATTTAGAGAAAGATAAAGCACATAGACCTTATCTATATGTATCTCAAACATTAATAAAGCTAGAGAAAAGTGACCAACTTCAATGAAGATATCTCCTCGAGGAAATCCTTTGGATTGTCCAACAATTGCAAGCAATGACAGAATGAACAAAGGTAATAAATTAATAATTGATGAGACAAACTAAAACTTTAGATCCTCAAATACGATCAATTTTTTTTATCCTTTTGTCTAAGGTTGATACCCAAACTCCCATCAAAATCTATAATGAATTTGAGGTCATGCCCACTTGCAACATCACAAAATGCATCAATCACTGCCCATATTGCACTATTGCAATTCTAACATATAGTAGTAATACCCCATGTAATTCTAGTGTCAATTTCAAAGAAATCGATTTTTGACATTAATGATAAGGGAGTTCATGATCCATGTCATACCATAGTGAATTACTGACCACCTTTTATATTTCTTTATCTCAACTCCATCTACCAACAAGCTTACTTTTGGTGTTTATAACAAGCCACGTCCAGTCCTTATCTAGGCATAATTTGTTTAAATGACAATAATTTTCCTCATTAAGAGGATAGAAAATCATTAGAGCAACACCCAATTTGACCGAAGACTTTATTCAGGAAAATCTTTATTGGTGTATAGAAAGTTTCCATACAATCACTAAAATTCCAAACAAAATAGCATTACTCTTGAGAAGAAAATTGTAAGATCTTTAAATAAATATACAACATAAGGGTCTAATAAATGTCTACAGAAAACTTTACTAAAGCATGAGAAAAGTAGCAAACTTCAATGAAGAGATTTCCTGGAAAGATCCTCTATTGATTTTTATCCACGAGTATTTAGAGTGCTTAACAATTGCAATCAAGGACATAATTGAATAATGGTGATTATTGTATGTAAATATGTAGTGAAGTATAGCCCACTCCTAGTCATTCCTTATCTCAACTCTATGTACGCTAAACCTTAGTTCCTCAACCTGTGACCAACCATATCAAGTCTTCGTCTAATTATATTTTATCAAAAATTGTATATATTCTGTCAAAAATTGTATATATTCTCATCTCCATTCCAATGGACTACTATCTTCTACATTCTAACTACCATCAATTTGTTCATAAGAAAGACAAATAATTAGAGTGACATCTAAGGCGACTGTAGACTTTTTGAGGAAAACCTTTGCTAGGCAAGTTGAATACAAGCATTAAAATCCCCAAACAAAATAAGACTACTTTAATAAAGGCATGGGAATCTTAAACACGGGTCAAACTATACATATGTCTAACTTTAGTAAAATTGAAGAAAAGTGAAAAATTTCAATTGAATCAAGTTGAATACAAGCATTAAAATCCCCAAACAAAATAAGACTACTTTAATAAAGGCATGGGAATCTTAGACACGAATCAAACTATACATATGTCTAACTTTAGTAAAATTGAAGAAAAGTGAAAAATTTCAATGACGTAATATTCTTAGGGAGATCATCTACTAATTTCATCCACTAGAAACAAGAAATTCCAATAGTTGCAAGCAAGAAGTGAATGAAGAAAGGTGGTCAATAATGAGATAAACTACAACTTCGGGACCCCAAATTCCACCAAATTTGATGTCCTCTTACCTAAAGTCGATACACAAGTAATGACTATATTCTGATTCATGGTCTAGAACACAAATCATTTCAAGCTCCTAGCAATAACTATAATGAATTCGAGGTCATTCCCACTTATAGCATTTTGAAGTGTTTAGTAATTGTCTACATCATACCATTGCAATTCTAACATATAGTAGCAATACCCTTGTACACTCCTAGTGTCAATTTCAAAATCATGTTGGCCCTTACCTAGGCATGCTTGGTCTAAGTACCATCAATATGACATTAGCAAATAATTCGAATAACATCTAGGTCAATCCAAGATCTTGTCTAGGAAAATCTCTATTGGTGTGCAGTAAGTTCCACTATAAGCATTAATATTGCCAAAAAACCATTATGCTAAGAAGAAAAATGTCAAAACTTTAAATAAAGATAGAACATAAGGATCTATTCTATGTCTATTGCAAACTTTAATAAAGACATAGAAAAGTAGAAAACTTAAAGGAACATATCTTCTTCGAGAAATCTTCTACTAACCTCTATCCATAAGAATCCAAAATGTTCAACAATTGCAATCAAGAAGAGAAATGAAGAAAGTTAAACAATGATGAGACAAATTATGACTTTGGATCCTCAAACACCAAAAACTTTCTAGTCTCTTGTTTCAAGGTCGATTGGTAAAAGTACCTAATGATTGGTACCACAAATCAATTTGAGCTCTAATGGGTGCCAATGACCAAGATGAGATATGCATAGTTACCACATCTAAAAGTGTGTTGATAACTATCCATATCATAACATTAGAATTCCAACATATCTTAGTGATACCTCTATATTCGTCCTTGTATTTTTGTGGTGGAAATTTCAAAGCTACCGATGATTCCAACCAACAAAAGGGGAATCTAGGAATCCATATTATGCCACTATCTATCTATTTAAAATAGATACATATACATGTCATGCCACTATATATATATATATATATATATATATATATATATATATATATATATATATAATACAATTTACTATTGATCTTTCCTAGTCTCTTCCTTGGCCTCCAGCCAACCATGTCAAGTCCTAACTCCTCATCCAACTACATTTTGCTAAGAAATGTATATAATCTCATCTTCGTTCTAGTGCACATACTCCCATCTCTATTATAAATGCCATCACTTTGTTCCCCATAGGACAAAAGAAAATAATTAGAATACCATACATGGTGATCCAAGACTTTATTTAGGAAAATATCCACTAGCATATAGAAAATTCTACTATGAGTATCAGCGTCCCAAACAAAATATTCTTTCCCTGAGAAAAAACTTACAAGATCTTTAGATAAAAAATACTAGATAAATATCCCATCATTTGTTTTTCCAAGGAAAACCTCGTGGGATCCCCCCCCCCCCCTCTTCCCCTTAATATCCAGATGGAGGGCAGCTCAACTGCCGGCTACAATAGCGACTAGTGGCCCAACGAGGCTCAACTGGACTCGAAACTCAATAGGACTAGCATCGGAGACCTCACAACAAACTCCGCCTTGAAATAGTCCATTTGAACCAACTGAGCTAACCCATTGGGCTAGATAAATAAATAAATTTGTATGGGTAACTCTAATAAATCTAAAGAAAATTGGCAAAATTTCAATAAAGAAATCTCCTTGCAAAGATCCTCTACTAATTTGTGTCCACAAGGAAACACAATGTTTAACTAATATCCCATTTATATGTATGGGAAACTTTAATAAATCTAAAGAAAATTGGCAAAATTTCATAAAGAAATCTCCTTGAGAAGATCCTCTAGTAGTTAACAGTCGCAATTAAGGACAGAATTGAATAAAGGTGATCATTGTGAGACGCTTCTTTTGAATTTTTGAAATCCACCAAATATTCTAGTCTCTTGTCTAAAGGTTCATATCTGAGACTACCTTATCAAAGGTAGCACAAAGCATTCAAGCTCTCACGCATATCTGTAACAAAGATGAGGCCATGCCCACTTACCACCAATCTCCACCAATTTTTCTAGTCTCTTATCAAAAAGTTGAGGTCGAAGACTGCCTTACCATTGGTAAGCACAAATTATTTCAAACTCTCAAGGTACCTGTAACAAAGATGAGGCCATGCCCACTTACCACATCTTTCAGTATGTCCAACTCTGTCTATATCACACAATTCGAATTTAGCATATAGTCGTAATACCCTTTGTATTTATCTTCATATTCCTATAGTAAAACTTGGACGATCCCAAACAACAATAGGAGAATCAAGCATCCATGTCATGATGCTAATGTGAATCATTGTCCACTATATACAAACCATCCCAACTAAACTAAGTAAGATTCATACACGATGCAGCAAGGTAGATTACATAGAACCATGCATGCAATCAGAACTCTGCTATAAAAAGCAAGCATTACCAGATAAAAATAAGATACCTGAGCTTAAATCTACCGATGAAAACAGAAGGGTAATGAAGAACGCACAGAAAAAATTTCATCCAGGAATCTGTCTGGACTCTTACTCTCTTCTTATGAGCAAGAACCCTATAAGCCCTGGTTCAGCATGAGTTAATTCTCGGTTAACCTTATCAACTTGCCATCAACAGCACTGCACTGCAGTGTGTATGATTGACTGCAGTGTGTATGATTGGCCCCAGGTTACAGAACCATAACCATCAACCATAAGAGCACTGAAAATACATTGCTCAGTGTTGGTCATGGAGTTCATGTTGCATTTGGGTCATGGAGGAAAAGCCAGCCACTCATATATTCAATGAGTATCCTCAGAAGGGTATTCTACGGAAATGATATATGCACCAAATGAGAGGGTCTTCAGTATTTCTCCATCCCCACCCATGACAATAACTAAACCCTCCTGTTAAAATAAAGGTAGGGTGTGCTTCACATTAGTGAGTTGGGTACTCTTTCAAGTTGCTTCGCAGTTTATTGTACCTCAACACCTCACATAACCTCCTTTAGCTATCATAACCCTCCTATACATTCCTTCAGCTATGGCAATGTTTCACTAAACTCTGTTGTTAACATGATTCTATTCTTGTTGATGTGATCAAAACTCTACTACAATTTAGCTTTGCCATGCTTTACAAAATGTTGAACCTTGCGTGCATACATGAGCTTCCTAGTATCCAAAAGCATGCACAGGAACTTCTTGTTAAACACAAAATACTGAAGTTTACATGCATACAAGAGCTTACAAAGGTAATTCATACAGAGAGGAAGCCATGATACAAACATTACCTGCTGAAACAGAAGTTGAGAACTAAGATTCCAATTCAGTTTGAGTTTCTGCCTCCGTTCGCCAAGCTATGAAAGCTATGAATATGAATTCTGCAGGTTCACTTCCCTGTTGAACGTACCTCTTTACGGCCCTGCTGTCACAGTAGGTGATAATAATGGCTACGCGTACAGTTTACCAAGTGTACATGAGTTGGGTTACATGCGAGTATGGTTAACACCCACATGCGTTCTCACGTGTAAAATGTCAGCAATCTTTATAATTGTGCCGATCTTATTATTGCCTCTACAGGCTCTATACGAGAGTTTCAAGTTTTGTAGGTGCTTTAGTATGAGTGATAATGTAGTTTCCCGAGGAAGATTTATATGAACTAGGTCCATGAAAGTTGAAAGTTTCGTAGGTGCTTTACTATGTATCTTTCCCATGTAAAACTTGGTCATGGTATATTAGTTGTTGGGTGGAAGACTTGGTCATGGTATATTACTTGTTGGTGGTGGTTGTGGGTGTGTTGTAAAATTCTGGTTATAAGTAAGGTTTGGAAGTTTTGATTTGTTTAATAATATTTATTTTTATTTTTATTTTTATTATATTGATTTAATATTTTATTTTATTTTTATAGAGTAAATGTCTTGGGGTAGTCTATACAATTTTTATAATGAATTTTTTCATATGGAATAGTGTGGAAAATATTGAATAGTGTGTTTCCATATGTTTAAATACAATTAGTTAAAATTCAATTCTAATATGAGCAATTTCATTATTGTCAAATTGTGTATATACTCTAAATTGTATTAGTGTGTAAGAGTATATAATTAATGTTATATTTTATATGAGCAATTTTATTATTGTCAAATTGTGTATATACTTTAAATTGTATTAGTGTGTAAGAGTATATAATTAATGTTATATTTTATATTGAATTAGATGTGTAGGAATGTAGAATCGATGGAGAGTTATTATCTTTGACCAAGTTTCTTAGATATGTGAATACAATAATGAAAATATGAAATTTTATATTCTCGAATTGTGCATGTGTTGTACACTTTATATTATATTAGATGTGTAGTTGTATAAAAGTGGAGAGCAGTGTTTGACTAAGTCTTTACGAAACAAAATGCAAAAGGTAAGCAAGTGATGAATTTCGACCAAATTATTTGAAAGGGAAAAACTCAAAAGATAAGTTCAAGAGAGAGAAAGTACATATATAATGCATGTTTAGACAATTGCCGACTATAATAAGCCTTATAAATTCCTATCTACTTAGAGCAAATTAAATTGTCCCCAATTTATGTTAATGCTAATTGAGACACTAACTTGACTTGAGTGTTTAAAGTGTCTTTGTGGCCCACAAATTAAGTTGGGATTTGATGTTGCCTCGTAGATTTTTGTGCAAAAATCAGTAAGTGTATTTTAAGGCAAAATGCGCTGAAAATTTTAAGGCTCATAGTCGAGTTGACTAACATTCACCACAACATGGATACCAAGTTAAGGTAAAAGATCAAATTTTAATGCATTAGAACCATTATGTTGTGTGATAATATATGGCCCATGTTGAATTGACTTGAGTTTATGATGTTGTTGATCTTTGAATATGTATTTGTTTAAATGAATCCAAAATTTGTTAAAAAAGAGGAGGCACTGGATGTTTATCATGTAGTGTCTTATGCTTCATTAATGTTTTGTAAACATCACCATCATGAACTCTATTTTTAATTTTAGCCAAATTTTGTACAAGGAAGAAACCTTATTTTGTTCCTTCTATTGGTGGGATGGGGATTGAATACACTTCCTAATGTTTAGAAGTGATGGAGTGTTGCACAATTCTCAATGACAAAAACAAATGAACATTTTCCTCTACTTAAAAAATAATCAATTGTATTGCATATATTTCCACGCAAAGAACTTCTCTTATGACTTGGTAGTTAAATGGTATACATTTTATTTATCTTTTTAAGTAATTCTTAGAAATATGCCTTAAGGGGTTGCACTGCATAGTACAAAGTTCCTTTAGCTTAAAAGTTAAGTTGTAAGGGATATCAATTCTGCCAAAATCACCCAAGACTTGCATTTGATCTCAATGTTTTTTTATATCAACATGTCATTTAGGTGGGGCGAGGCATAACGAGAATGAAAACCTAGTGGAAAACTTATAACTTTGTAACCTTACCAATGAATTAAAGCCTCGTTGATATACATTTTACTTTTTCATTGATACATCAAAATATTTATTTGTTATAAGTTTTTACAGTTTTATTAATTTGTGCATTGTTGTGCTTTTGGCTTGTGCAAATTCTCCCTTAGCCATGAGCATGCCTAAAACAATGCACACCCAACTTCCTTCAACCCACGTCACACTCAATCCTTTTGACACAACCAATGCTTAGATATCATTGCACTTGCGGTTACCTATGGGATTGTTAACAATGTTCGATCTACAACATGTTATTGATCTTTCATTAGTATC
The DNA here is from genome assembly GCA_009831015.1 of Picea engelmannii. Lineage (NCBI taxonomy): Eukaryota > Viridiplantae > Streptophyta > Pinopsida > Pinales > Pinaceae > Picea > Picea engelmannii. The sequence goes on from ML784527.1 coordinate 607,087, forward strand.
CATTCGACATGGCGCCAACTTTAACAATAGCTAATATCCAATCACATCTACCACTTTAACTTCAAATCCATAGTTTGTGTTAGCAATATCATATCATTTGAAGGATTGTTGTGCCCACCTTTCTAGGTGATCAGCGTTCGCTAGAATCGCACATGTTTTTCCTAACCTAATTTCAAGGCACTTCAAGATGATGCTCGTCTTTAGTCAATGTACATGAGTTGAACCTTAGGGACAACCTCCATTGATTATTTGATTCCCTTAGTCTTGTATAAATATGTAGCAACAACAACTGTAACTTTGATCCATTCACATTCATTTAAGCAAGTAGAAAAAATTACAAGTTAGCATAACATTTCTAGCATACAAAGTTGCATATATATTAAGCTTGCATCCTCTTTCTCTCCTCTTCTTTTTCTTGAATTGTAATCTTTGCTAGATGAAACTAAAATAATTATTCTTTCATGTAACTAAAGTTATAGTGTTCACAATGCTTTGATCCTTGTCATCTTTTATAGCTAATTTATATACTAATAATAATATGTATGTTTGAGCAATATTTAGTGTTTCCTAAGGCATTCTCTAATTTAAGGTTCGTTATCTAAACCACATAGAAAAGTTATGGGCGAGGATGAATATTGTCACCCACAATCCCCGTTATGTGCCTAATCTAGCATCCATATGTACGTTGTACATGGCGTTGCATTACAAGGGCTGCATGTCATAGCATTAGCATTATCTTGGGAGTATAATGGTGTGACCTACCCATGTTATTTCTATATGGAAAGGGTGTCATACAAGATTTTATGTTGTGCGACATCAACTTGATGTCATTGTTAGTATGACTTTCTGCTATGTTGGATAATCTTTATCATTTTCTTAAGTTATACATCTTCTCTCAATGCATTTAAACTTTTAAGTTCTTATTGTATATAATCATTGTTTACAATATTTCAAATCTATGTATTATATCATGTACATTCTCTAGTTCTATCTCTATAATATGCCATGCACTCATTCTAATTACATTGCACACTTTATTCATCCTATATTATCTAGATATTTTTTTCCAAACAATATATTTCAAGGAAAATTCTTGAGCACATTTCCTAGGGATGGAACCTAGAGTAAACCATGAAATCTTCAAATCACAAAGTCAAATTAAAAACAAAACTCAATACATCAATTAAGAGTTCACTGTGAAAATACAATTTAAGTCAAAAAAAAATAACATTCCATCCCACAACTATTCAAATTAAATCCAATTAACATATTATTATTATCTAAATATTTTCAACATTTCACTAAATAAATTATTTCTACTCAACCATTATCTAAATATCACTATTATTTTGACAATCACCCTCATCAATCAACCGATTTCAACAAATGTCATGTCCTCACACATGGAAAGATGACATGCAACTAAGACCTTCATCCCAACGTGAGCCATATTCATATACCAATAACATAGAAAGGAGTGATTGATCTGATGTAAGTTATAGTATAAGAATTTAAGATAATGAATGGTGGCAAATGAGATGTGAAATATGAAAATGACACGTTGACATTTACAGTACAATAGATTCTCATAAAAATAGTAATATATGTTTAATATCATTAAGTGTGTGCATAGATTCTCATAAAAATAGTAATATATGTTTAACATCATTAAATGTGTGCATCTTATTGTGAAACGTGTACACAAAGTACCCAGCATCACATGTTCTTATAACTCTGTACAAAAAAATCAATCCAAAAATCGTCGGAGCATTACTAATGGTACTTGAAAGATACGTTTGTCAGTTAGCGAATTTGAAAGTGTTTTGTATTTTATTTCATCATTCTCTCACTACAAACTTTACCTTTTTCAAGAGTATATGTTCTTTCATGGGCACATATCCATATGGAAAAGAGGGAATCATGCCCATTGATTTTTATGGACATTGACAAGTCATATTCAATGCCCATTTAATGGGTTTTTTTTATTTTAAAGAAGAATCTATGAGATTTTTTTTCCTTTATACCATTATATAATATAATTAATTAAAATTATTGACAAAATCTCTATTTTACATCATTAAATCAAACATGGAATTGAAATTCATAAAACTTATTACACATTGACAAATAATGCACAATGTTTAGTTTTACTTAATTGGGCATATATATATACATATATATAATTGTATTTTCACAAGAATGGGTGGATTTATATTAATATGAAAAAAAGCGTGACGAGAGTCATATGAAGCATAAAGAGTATTCAAAATTACATAGTTCTAGCTCTAACAAAGCTTCTTTCAGCTTATTGTTTTTCTTCCATTTATCCTTTGTCTAATGCTTACTACTATTGTTGTTTTTAGCTATATAGATTCGACAAAAACCTATTACATACTGAGAATTAAAATATATATTAGTTATTAATTACTTTTTTGTTGGTTCAAGAGCATTCTCTGATTGTTCTTGTTCCTCCTCATCTTCCACTGGCACGTTTAGGTCCAGTAGAATTCCCACTTCTGTTACCTCTCCTCCTGTTGGCCCTGCAACCGATTTTGAACTACCATGATAATCTTTCCTCTGTGTTGTCTGTTCTTGAAAAGAAACAAGTTGGTGACGTAAGAAATCTACTTCATCCTGAAGTTGACCGATGAGAACACAGTGTTGATTGAGGGTATCAAGTGTAAATGTTGTTGTAGAGCAAAGGGAATTAACTATAAGAGTCAATCTTTGCCTTTCCTAGTTGCTAGCCTTCAATTCCTCATCCACATTGTCTGTCCACTCCCTGTTATCCATACTTGCTTCCTTGTCCAGGAGAATTCACGGAGAACGAACTTGAGTACTAAGAATTGGGTGTTCCAATAGCTTGATCAATCGTTTTGAAGATTCTACAAAGTTTCTTCCAGAGCCTGACTTTACTTCTTCGGGGGCACGCACCAAATTAAATCCATCAACTACAAAATCCAAGTTTGTTGAAAACTCTCAGGATTCCTCAGTTAGCCCAGACTGACCAAGAAACAAGCGACCCAGACGCTTCCCACACAAACTACAAATCCAAATTTTAGGAATGTCATGGAAAACCTTATTCCCAATTACATCTATAATTCTTACAATGCGACGTACCTGATTTCCCATGCCTAAGATATCCTTCGCAAGCTAACCATGCATCTCTCGGGTACTGCTAATGAGATCCTCCTTAATTTGGCTAAAGAAATGTACTTCGCCATCCTCGCCACCTTCCACTATGATGATCATACGTCTCCCCTGCTCTAGAGCCATCATCACAAGTGCATTCACAGGCTTCCCCCATACAAACTTCATCCGGTGAATGATCTCTCCACGCACTGACTAATATCATTCTAGATTTCAAATGATTGTTCCCAAGCTTCTGAAGGAGATAGACGAGATAAGTAATGTGCATGTCCCTTCCACACTTCGAGGAGGTCGTACCACGTGCCTGAGCCATTTTTTACACTTGGTCATTTCAAATTTTACGGAGGGGGAACCACCAACACCGTTCCATTCACCCCCATATGACCAGGAGCTAGCTCGATGGTCATGTTTTATAAGGAATCCACAACTGTGTTTTTATGACAGAGGATGTGAAAAAAATGTGCATGAAGTCCTTGCAAAGTTTTTCTAATGTGGTCAACAAAGTTTTCTAGACTTATTTCTTTTGGTGAGGAGGCCTTGATAACATAACAGATTGTGTTTTTAGAATTCCCGACTATATTAAGCTCGGTGAATTTTATTTTCTTTGCCAATTGTATACCCATATACATAGCGTATGCTTCTGCTTTATTATTGGCAGCGACTCCTAGATTCCAAGAATACTCCATTAATTGATTTCCTCTAGGTTCAAAGAGCATCCCTCTTGCACCTGCCTCCCCGGGGTTTCCTTTAGAAGATCCATCAAAACATAAGGTATAATTGGATAGAGCTCAACTTGAAAATCTAAGGAGGGAGAATGAAGTCGTCAATCTAATCTAAGATTGGGTTTGTCCTTTATTGAGTAAAGCACATTAATCCTAGCCATCCACCTTTATTCGTACTGGCTTACCATCTGTGGTACCGCCATTCTTATTCTTTTGGAATTGATGAATTCTGCTAACTACCCCTGGGCATGAGAAGCTACGACTCCAGGATTCATATTTTGATCTTTAAAAATACTTATATTTCTGGCTTACCAGATTTGCCAACAAACAAATTTAGGTGTCGCCTTCCATACTCTTTGAAAAAACATTTTCCCAGAGAAGGATCCCCAATAGTGATTCCCGCATTTGCCAATAAGATTTTTGCAAGAGAAAGGTCATTGGATTTTAGACCATAATTCTGCAATTACTGATTTCCAAACTTGCTTTGCAAAATTACACTCTAGAAATAAATGAAAGGAAGTTTCTTCACTCTTTTTACATAGGGTGCATCGAAAGGGGCCTTTGATTCCTCTTTTAGCTATATTTTCTCCTATAAGGATCTTGCCATGAGCAAGAGTCCAGCAGTATGTATTCACTTTTTGTAATCCATCATTGCTCCATATGTTTTTCCACATCGGTTCCTTTGATGGGAGAAAATCTGCATTAAAAGAGCCGTGCAGCCTTCTTTTACTGAGTACCCAAAAGCTCCCCAACCCCGAGTATCGAGCTTCTGCAAGTGCACTGAAGTAACCCCTTTAAGGGCAAGGAGAAGAAGATATTCTTGAGAATGCAGGTACCTAATGCAGAGAAGACTGAATAAGAGGAAATGAAGATTTGAGGATCTTCCAAATCAGAGAACCCTTTGACTAATTTGAGGGGAATCTAGACATCTCTTTCGATTTCCAACCATCTACTTCTTTGTCAATGCTTTTTTCCACCATTCATTTTTCCCTGATACCAACCTCCTAAGTATTTTTGCACCTAGAGCAAGATTCAAAATTTCATGATCCTGAACTCCTAAACCTCCATGATCTTTTGGAGCTCTTACCAAGTTCCAATTTTCTAAATGAAATCTTTTTGTATTTGATTTGCCTCCTTGCGCCATAAAAATTGTCTAATGGCCTGAGCTAGCACTTTTTTAAATCCCATGGGAGCCAGAAGAGAGAAAAATTGAAAAATGGGAAGGGATGACAGAATTGATTTAACTAGCACCAGACGCCCTGCTGGATTCAACCAGAAAGCACCCCATCCTTCCATTTTGTCTTTTATTTTCTGTAATAGTATTTGTCAGGTATCTCCCGAGAGAGCTTTGAGGCAAATTGGCATTCCAAGGTATTTAAAGGTTTTCCACTCAACTGAAATAGGAAACTGCATAATTTGAGCAATACATTGGATGACTAGGGCTTTTATGTTCCAAGCATAAATTTGAATTTTATTATGATTAATTAAGCCTCTCGAAACATGGGTAAATTGATCCAGTATTAATTTGAATCTTCGAGCAATAATCATGGATTATCCTCCCAACAACAAAGTGTCATCTGCAAATTGTGAATGATTGATCCTCTTGACTCCTCTAGCTATACGAAGCTTAGGGACGCCTCCTGTGGATAGTTCCCATTATGATTTCTTGTTGAGAGCCTCGGCCATGAGGACAAACAAATAAGGGGAGAGAGGGCATCCATGTCTAATCCCGCGAGATGCTTTAAAAAGAGAAGCAGGCCTACCATTCATTGTTGGGTGTTTGGGCTGAACTGGGTTCTACCTTAGGTTTCCAACAAAAACCCTACAAACCATCGACCCTTCTGGAGACCAGAAGGCAACACTGTGCACATAGTGCACAATGAAGTCTCGCCCAAGATGGATTTATGGGTGACTGCAGGACCCAGATGTTTGCAGCCTTGGAAGGGATGCTTTTTAATTCAACATTCATCAAATCTATCATTCTACCATATCATTAAATTAAGATCTACCATTCTGTAACCATGTATATTCATTTAACATTCATTCTGCAGCAAATATCATAACTATCCTAGTGCGTGTTGCATTTTACTACTAATAGATTCATTCATTCATCAGAAACTATTGCAAGACATAAAAGAAACATTCCATGCAGTGACACGGTGTTTTATCATGGTTCACCCCCTGGGCTACGTCCACAAAGATATGGAATTCTTTGCTTATTTATTATTCTCCATCAATTTATTGTGTTGCGCACATTACATCTGCATCTAGTCGAAGCTATTGGTAATGGTGAGGCTGACAAGATCGCACCAAGCTCCATAGCTTATGACGTTACCCTCAGTTACAATTCATATCTCTCAAAAACTGACTCTTCTCCAAAACTAGCTCCACAACTAGATAACTCAAGCAGTAGCTCCACACACTATATCCAGACTCTAACCAGATCTCCTCAGATCTTACAATACATATTTATACTACAAAAATGGGTTAAAACCCATTACAATCATGACCAAAACCCTAACCCTAAGTGGATTAGGTTTGTCCACATTCTAACTTCCTGCATGTGGTTGATCTATGTCCTTCTTTCTTCCTTTGACTTTCATGCTTCCTTGCGTTGTTTTTCCTTATTATCTGGCACACGCTCCTTTTTTGGTCCCTTTTCTAATTGTCTTCCTTGATTGTTGTGTTGTTCCTCAAAATGGCCTGTGCCAACAGGCCCCCAACACTCACCTGTGGCTTGTCCCGAGCCACTCAGGTAGTGTGTGCCTCCTGCACTGATTTCTCCAGTTCCTAGAACTTGTCTGAAATGTCTTCAACTTTATATTTCACTTGTGTGTTCTTCTCTGCGACAGTCTCCATATTCTGCACAGTGATAGGATCCTTCAACAATTCTTCATTCTCCAATCCAACCTTTTCAACCTGACCCTTAGCTTCATCAATCTTTGTCAGCATTTTATCTACACTTTCTTGCAGTGGCTCCAAATGCGCCTGCCTTGCCTGCTTTTCTACTTGTATGTTGTTCAATTCTGCCTGCAAGTTCTTCAGTTCTTGCGCACTCCTCAATCTGTCCGAGATTGCCATCGTCTTCTATGTTTTCTTTAAATCATGTACTATTGTATTGGCCCCTTCTTCCTTCTGTTCTAATTCCTGTAGTTTGTCATCCTCCTGCAGATCTGTCAATAACTGCGCACTCCTCTTATATAGCTCTGTGATTTCTTGAATGCTCTGCGCGATACTCTCTGAATGACTTGTAACCTTATGCTCCCTTTGTGTTTTAACTTTTGGTTGGGTGCTAGGAGTTCGTTCAACTCTGTAATGTGATTCATGTATGCCTCCATAACTTGCACTATCTTTTCAATCTTCTCTTATGTTGGTATGTTCCCTTCTTGCGTGCTATCAAGAATTATTTTAAAAACTTCCTCCACTTTTTTCTCTATGTTTTCAGTGTTCTGCTTTACTGTATCTCTTTCGAATTGCACATAGTTCATTGTCAACTCTAGTGTCCTCTTTACTTCATTGGCCAGTTGTAGACTTGTTGCATTTGCGCGTGCCCTCAATTTAATCTCCTCTATGACATTGATTTGCAATTTATACAACACCTTCGTTGGAACCTTGGGGCAGTGCCAAGTCCAAATGATTGATTTCCTTTAATGGTTTTTGCGTTGTCTCCTTGTACACCTGCAACATCTCTTGAGTTATGAAAAAATTCTCACTCCCCATTGATATTATCTATATTGTATCCTGCGCTAGAACTGATCTTTCTTGCAAAGTTTGTTGTTGTGCATGTTCTCTCAGTTGCGCTATAGCGAGTTGTAGTTGTTCTAATGCCTCTTTAACTTCTATCAACTTCTTGATTATCTCTTCCCTTTGCTTCTCTACACCATCCCATGCCTCTATTGTGTGATCATGTACTTTCTCTGCAACCAGCTCTGCATCATCTTCTGTCAATGTGAACTAAGGAATGCCCTTATGCACCTTCATCGTTTTGCACTGACCTCCTGCCTGTAATATTGTCCTCTTCATGGGTAGTGTCTCTATCTGTGTTGTTGTACATGGGATGTCCATGTCTAGTAGATCTCCTCCTCCTAGTTCCTCCTGCGTAGGAACATTATTATCCTTGTGTACTCCTCCATTTGTTACTTGTGTGCAGTCCTTCTCCTGCACTAACGGTTTGGGGATAGGGTTCCTTTGTCTTGGCTTTTTAACTGTTGTGCTCCCCCTTGTTTCCTTCACGCATTCTACCACCTTCCTTGTATTCGTTGTTGGAATATTTGATTTATGTGAAGTGCCAACTTCTTCTTATTGCTTACCTTTTGATACCTTCTTGGAAATCACTAGTACCTTCCATTATGTAGGCCAACCTTTCATGGCCCACTGCACTTCCTCTCCTGTCACACAGTACCTCAATTGTAACCATACCTTCTTGGGATCCCTTTTGGCCTGAATCCACATGTTGTGTATGGAAGCCTGAAAATTAGCTATGCTTTGATGCTCTTCCACCACTTCTGGTGGTATCCTCCATGTATCAACCAACTTTTCCTGCATCTCGTCATAATACATCGAAAATATGTTGGAATTTTCCTGCTTTTGTTTTGCATCTGAAGTGTGCCACAATGTGCTATACTTTGTTGCACGACACTTTCCTGGCCTCGGGTAAAATCCGCTATATTTGGGTTCTCCCCAACCCACCAAAGCTATCGATATAATTAGTTGTGCATAGCGGAACTCTGTTCCAAGATCTTGTGCATCCTTGCAGTCATCCAAAAACAAATTCAGTAAATATGGGGTCCAACTGAGTATACTCCCCTTCGCGAACTGCACGACTGTTTCTTTGACTCCTACAGGTGCTTCTTCCTTGCAACATTTCCTTATAAGTTTACAAGCCATCATCTCGGTCGCCAATCTGGTTGCTAGTTCACTAGTTATGTTAATGATCAACCCCCCTAGATCCTCTATCAGTATTATATTTCTTTTTCATCTCCTCTGCCATAGCTTTCTCCTTTGTCTTGCCATCTAAATATTGTTCTAGCTTTTCTCTATTTGTGGGAAACCCTGTAATATCTACAATTAAATCTACATCTATTGATATTGATCTGTTCATCCATAGAACACCTCCATGCACCAAGGACAATAGTTGTTTCACGCATGCATTGGCATCTTTGCCTCTCCCAACATGGGGAATTTCCAACAGGTCCATGATACATGTGTTATACAATCCTGCAATCCATTGCTTTGGCTCTAAAATTGGAACCCATGGCGGACCTTTACCTTTGCTCTCCATATAAACTTGTGGCGCAAACTTAGGGAACTTGTCCCTGTTTGTAATATCATGGTCCACATACTTCAGTTTATCCACACATCCTAACATGCTAGGAAGGATCTCGACTTCTTCGAGTATGCACGACAGTGTCAATTTTACTTCTTTCTGTTTGTGTAGTGGTCTTTGTATCGTCTATTTTCCCTTTGTCTTCGTTGTCGCTATCGATGGCCATGCTTATTGGTGTGTATCCTCTTCGTCTTATGCGTCTGAATATTGTTGTCCTATAATATCTTCCACCAGTAGTTCCTCCGACTACTGCACTGGTTCTGCAACAGGGTCTTGTGCTTGTTCGACATGTCCTCTAGGCTCATCCGACTCTATTCTTTCATCATCATGCTCATCCATCTGTTGTGGTGCTCCTAATCCAAGTTGTTGTGTGGGGTTCTGCTCTGTGCTAGGTTTTCATGTTGCTCCCCGCATCTCAACCTCCATCTCCTCTATCGCTAGAACTTATTTTTCTTCTACAAGCATGGGACTCACTAGATTGATGATTGGTGAAGGAACGACATCCGTGTCCACCACTCCCTTCGGCTAAATGTTTACCCCCTCAATCGTTGTATCCTTTGGCGATCTAGTGGAACTGCGTGTTTCCTTGCAGTTTGGCTCGGAGCTCTGACCTTCGGTGGCGCCATTCTACTAATTCCTGCAAAAGTTGCTCTGAATCTTCATTGAATACTTCATAAATACCTGCTCACACCGCGTTTTCACTCCTTATCTCTCATTTTCTCAATGTCACAATGAGTATTGCCTTGCAAGTTTACTACTTTTATAAGTCCCATCATAAATGCTCTGTCACGTTGTACTTTTTTCGACCACTGGCTTTTTTTTTTCCAGCTGCTTTCTGTCTCGACCCGCTGCTTTTTCTACTTGGTACCCTTTCTCCGGCGCGCATCATATTGAAGTATTTTCCATACCAATTGTTGTCTTTTGTTCGTTGAATCATCTAACTGCATGCAAAACACTTATCGATCTAATTCAACTTTTTGGATTTTTCTTCTTTTTCCCATTTTTTTTTCTCTTCTTTTCTTCTTTTTCCACTTTTTTCTTTCTTTTTAAGTTTTTACTATATACACTATGTACAAATCTGCTTTTTTGTGTTGCAACTACTGAGGGTTACTAGGTCGACTGTCCCTATACATTTTTAGTTGACTACCATTCATCAATACTTGCATCTCTTTTCCTGTTAAATCCTTCAGTTGCACAACACCTCCATCTGTGACAGAATTTATCTCAGATGGCCCTAGCCAATGCATCCTGAATTTCCCTGGGTGTTGTAAGTATTTATTGTCATAGAGGAGAACTAAATCTCCTTCCATGAAGTTCTTATTTTTGATGTGCCTATCATGCCAAGCTTTATCCTTTGCTTTCTATACTTCCTAGCGGAAACCAACCATAATCATGTCTTCTTCTAATTCCATAAGTTGAGCCAATCTTTCTTGAGGTGGGCCTCTTTCTATCATGTTTGTAATGGTTGCAATGCGCAGACTAGGTATCAAATATTCCAAAGGGATTACTGCTTCCTGAACATACACCAATCTGAAAGGTGTCTTCCCTGTAAATTTCTTACATGTAGTTCTATAATCCAATAATATTGTTGCTATCTTCAAATCCCAATCAGCCATGTTCACATTGAAAATATTAGTTAAGGAATTCTCCAAAATCTTATTAAATGCTTCCACTGTTTCATTATATTGAGGATGGTATGGAGTGCTCTTATGATGGTGTATCTCAAATTCTTCAGTCATTACCTGAATGGTACTGTTAATAAAATGAGCTCCTTGATCACTCATTAAAATCCTAGGGAATCCAAATCTTGTAATTACATGTTCAATCATGAAGTGTGATACAATCTTTTACTACTGTTGCTTTAGCCCATCTGGTTAAGTATTTTGTCACTGTAATAATGTGCCTTACTCCCGATCTTCGAGTTGGTGGATTGATTGGACCTACAAAGTCAATTGCCCATTTATCAAACACTTTAAGAGTTACCTGAGGTCTTAATCGCATCTCATCCCTCCTGGATGGCTTTCCTACCCTCTAACAAACATCACAAGCTTGACAATACTAATCCTTTGCATCTCTAGAAATTTTTGGCCACCATAATCCTACGCGTAGTATCTTATGCACAATAGCCTTCCCTTCATAATGTCCTCCAACTATTCCTTCATGTGTTTTTGCTAAGATGATAGGACGTTCATATTCCATAACACATCTCTTTAAAATATTGTATGATCCTAGATTATACAAATGTCCTGCAATAAGTTGATAATGGCATCTTCGACCACCAAGTTCTTCTTTTGCGCAGTGGTATATTTCTTTGGAGCAAATCCAATACTAAAAAATTCAATGACATCAGCAATTTGCATTGAAAACAGTTGTGCATCAGGAAAAATGTCCTCTAAATTGCTTGGTTCCTCCCCATTGGTTATCCTAGACAAATGATCTGGCCCTAGATTCAATCTTCCAAGTTTCACAACTACTTCAAAATCAAACTCCTGAAATAACAACAACCATCTACATATCCTTCCCCCCAATATTGGCTTGTTGACTAGGTATTTAAGAGTAGAGTGATCTATGAACATCTTGAAATGTTGGCCTAATAAATAATGTCCGAACTTCTGCAATGCATACACCATAGCCAAAGCTTCTCTTCCTGTTGTATTATAATTCTATTTTGACTTTGACAATTTCTTACTTGCAAATGTTATTGGGTGATCTATATCACCTTCTCCTAGTTGTGTTAATACGACTCCAACTACTATTGAAGATGCATCCATGTGAACATGGAACTACTTTGACCAATATGGAAACACCAGAATTGGTGTTGTCACCATTTTCTCCTTCAAGATGTCCAAACTCTGTTGGCACTCATCATTCCACTGAAACTTGATATCCTTCTTTAACAACTTCTCCATTGGCGCAATAATATGTGCATAGTTAGTTATAAACTTTCTATAGTAACATGTATGACCAAATGTAGCTCTTAATTGGTGCACTAAATTGGGTGGTGGTAAATTAACAATGACAACAATCTTGGCAAGATCAACCAGCAGACCCTGTTTACACACCACATGCCCTAGCAAAATTCCAAATGGTGCATTGAATATGCATTTCTTATTGCTCAAAGATATTTGACACTATCTACACATGTCTAGCATCAATCTTAAAATTTCCACATGATCCTTTAATAGGCTAAATATTGTCCAATAATCTAGATAAACCTCGAAAAACTTATGTATGGAATCCTTAAACGTAGCTACCACTACCCTTGAAGAAATAGCAAGGGAATTCCTCAATCCAAATGGCATCATTGTGTACTGATATGACCCCCATTATGTAGCAAATGTAGTCTTATGACGATCCTCTGGTGCTATTTTGATCTGGAGATACCCTGAAAATCCATCAGTAAATGACTATGCTTCTTGTCCTCCTACATTCTCCAAGACCTCATCTGTAAATGGAGTAGGGAAGGGATCATGCAAACATGAATCATTTAACTTCCTCAAGTCTACACATATCCTTATTCCCCCTTTCTTCTACTCCTGAACTACCATAGGGATAATCCACTCAAATTCTTCAAAATGTTCTATTATCCCTAATGCTAACATTTTATCAATTTTTGCCTTCACTTTCTGCTTATATACTGGATTCAACCTATAGGGTCTTTGTCTTATTGGTCTGACATCTGATCTCGAGGGGATCTTCATATCTCTAAGTTCTCCTGCTACCCCTTTCATTTATGAAAACGTCATTGGAAACAAATCACTATACTCACATAGTAACTCTGTTATTCTTTCCATTGTCTGGTTATCCCATTAGTCACCAATACTTGCAATCTTTGGATTCTCTTATGTTCCAATATTTACTTTCTTTATCTTCAGTGGTGTAGCAAATTCTTATGACTCTAACTTTGGACCTTATACTTATCTTTCCCCTTCAACTTTTGTAATCTGGATATCACGTAGGTTTTCTTCTTTTGGGTCATCTTCTGCGATGTGGTAACAGTGTAATAACTGTTTGATTGTCTGTCGATTCTGTTTTGATAAGTTGTTACAATTTCAACTTCAAGTTCTTCAAAGATACTCTCTTTTATCAACTTCAGTGTTGTATCTATCTCTGGATTCTCATGTTCAAATGCAAAGGTGATCACAAAGTTCTGCTGCAAATGTTCCAATTTCAATTCCTCTATGCAGTTCCAATTTTGTATACCAATTCCCTGGGATTCCTTCCAATGTATGAATAAAGTGATGTGGCCATTGTTCTGGTGGTACCAATATCCATTAGGTTATACATCTTTCTATATGCTCTCTGAGTTGTTCTATTCCATCATATTTCTCCATATATTTCTTCTCATGTTTTGTGCCAAATATGATGCGCAATAATCTTTTGCATTGATACCAATTATGAGTCTTCTCTTTATGAGTACCCCAACAACATGCATGTGTAGCTTTCAAGGAAATATCTAACACTGGTAACCTCTAAATTTCCAAAACTTCTAACTCAAACTTTGTTAAAAATTCTTCTAAATCATTCTGACCATAAAAAGTTGGAGGTTCTCTTACCTCTTTGTCAACCCATCTTAGTGTGTGTGTCATTCTTGCACATCTTCTTGTGGATATCTCATGCAATCCCTGCTGCCAATTCTCCAATATTGTGTCAGAATTTGAAGCACAAGAACTATTGCTTCTCCAACTAAGCATTCCATCTATTGTTGGGTTAATGTAATCTTCCTTGCGCGCGATAGTTCTTTATAACTGGTTTATCTCTTCTATGATGAAATTCTCTATTGTAGTTTCAACGTATCTTCCTCCTTATAAAGGATATAATGGTGCAATGACTCTATATTCTCTTGAATCAAAAATCATTTTCCTGGTCTTCAAGTTGATGATAATCTGATTGTCAAAAGCTCAATCTAGTCCCAAAAATGTTAGATATGGTGTAGTGTTATCCACTATATCAATTATCTCAAAGTCTGTCATAGTGCGCACACCATCTAAATCCACCAGTATTCCCTTCAATCTACAAATTGATATCACTTTATGTTGATTTGTCAATTTCAACTGAATGGGTGAATATCCCAATGTAGGTTCCCCCATACATTCCCATGTTTTCTTAGACAAAACATTTACTTCAGACCCCAAATCTAATATGATATCACCCATGTTAAAGTCTCCAATATTTTCATTGAATCTAAACTCCCTATTTGTTCTTGTCTTCCTACGGACATGATTTAATTTCCTATGTTCTAGTTGTAACTCTTCTCCAGAATTGTATTTTTCTAACAAACCTTGTAACATTTTTATAGATGATTTATCATTCAACAACTTCAAGCAAGACCCCCAAAATTTTCTTAGATTAATTAATTGTTCTAAAGACCGATCTCTGTTTATATAATCAAATAGATGAGGCATACCATATACTGGTACATCATATCCTGGCTTTGTACCTGAAGTAGAAGTAATATTCTCCTTCAAAATTTCTTATTTAGCCTCCTTGGATGTCTCATTTTCTTTCCGCGCATCAAAATGTTGTTGAGGTGTTGTATTCTTTCTGATCCACTGGTGTTGGTTATGATCCTGCTTTGTTGCATCTACTCCTGTCTTGGTTCCACCTAGAGTAACTATATCGATATTTTCCCCATCATCTTCTCTACTTTCTGTAGCAAACCATTGAACATTTTGGTTATTCTGATTCCTCTTTTCCTATTTCTTTATCAGAAGTGTCAGACAATCTTCTGTATTATGATCTGTTGCACAACAATACATACATGTCGTTGGTGACTGTGGACAATCTCTTGCATAATGTCCAGGTTTTTGACAATTGTGACAGGTTATTGGTCCTCTACCTCTTCCAAATCCCATTATGAATCCTCCTATGATGCCTTGATTGTCTCTACGCGATGTAACCTGATTATGCTGAAGTGGGGCTGCAAACTGATGCACATTATTACACTGTGGTGGCATTGTAAACTACTGAATGTTATTATATTGTTGCGCAGGTGGACATGTCATAGGTTCAACCTGCATCCTATATGCATATGAGTTCCTTTCCTTCATTATTTTCAAGGTTATACAATCCTTGTCCTCATGTCCTACAGACTTGCAGAAATTGCAGATGTACTCTTAGGTATTGTTTGATACTTTTGCATCACAGGACAATGATATGGATCATGTCCATGTGTTCTACATATTTCACACCATGATCCTCCAGTAGGTAAGGGATTCGACAATCCTGCTCCCAAGTATTGTGCAAATGTTGGGCACTCATTCTTATGATGTCCTTTTGTTCTACATAAAGTAAACCCAACAACTTCCCCCTTTTCCTTGCCTTTGTTCTGATTTAGTTGAAATGCCAAATTCTTGAGATCCGCTCTTAGCTCTTCTACAAATGGATTTGTATGTTTATACTGATTTTCTTCTAATTTCAAGGATGCTTGCAGAGCCTCAACCCAAGTATGGAACTTCTATTGCCTCAATGGATATTTAAGGTGTCCCAATAATGAATTAATGAATAAGTGCCTATGTTACATATCTGTGATGGGGTATTTCAACTTACCTTTCAATCGTTTGAACTTCTGGTCGATTTCCCAAAACGACTCTCTTGGATTTTGTTTGATTTCTATCATCTCATTCATGTATTGATCCTTTGAAATTGGTCCTTGGAATTCATTTATTAGTGCCTTCTTCGTGTTTGCAATGGTTGTAAGTGCTCCCTGTGGATTGTTTACTACGAGGTCCATATACCAATCCAGTGCGCGGTCTCTGAATGTAATTGCAAGTTGTGATACTTTTATATCTTCATCCATGATTTGTTTAGCTTCCCAAATATTCTCACAAATGAATAAATGCTTCTCTGGGTCCTCTGACCTTCCCCATGAAACTATGGCAACCGAATAGTTGGATCATGTCTTGCCATTGTAAAATTTATTTTACCACCGTCGCGCGGTGTAGAAAACTGACTACTGCTAGCTGAATTCGTACTTCCACATGAATTTCCATTGGACCCTCATCCTACTAAAATCCTTATGCTATTGATTTATGGTTGTCTAAACGATTATTTCTCTTCAGATGTCTTAGTTGCACATGGGGTTGTGGGTTCCACACTAATTCTGATCTAGAATGGAGAGCCTTATTCTGCACCAGATCCTTGACCTCTGGTTTTTCTCTCATATGTGGTGCGCAGGATTTCCTCAGTCTACTACGTAGCATGAATATCCTCTACTTCCTCTTAATCACTGTCCAAGCCCTCTCGCTCAACTACTGCCCTATTTTTCCTATTGATATTATACTAGTAGGGTCTTTCGCTGCGCGTCGTTCTTGCTCTTTCCATTATTTCCTTTATCTGATTTCCATCCATCATAATGGGGTCCATTTCTTCTTTCTTCTGACCTCTATCTATGTCCTTCTTCATTTCTCATATCATCCTTAGTGCTTGCCCATGTCTCCCCATGTGTGCATAGTGATTTAACTGTCTGACTCCATTGTCATCACTCCTTTATCATGCAATAAAATCTTCATCGACGTGTAAAGTGATCTAAAATATCTTCCTCTCGGCCCCTTCAAAAAATCTTGTCCTACAACAGTGTAAGACTTTGCAGTATCGACTGCAAACTCGGTAATAAATCCTGCAATAATGATGTATAGCCAGAAATCGACTACGCACGTGAATTTATTATTGACTTTTTGTATCTGCGTAATATTCTCAGTAGTCCACTCTACTAGTCTTATCCTATTATTTGGGTGATTATCCTTCAATCTCAGTATCCACTCTTGCAGCAGTTCCGGAAAAAAGAAAAAAAAATGCCTCATGAAGATCAGTAAAAACATTCCTTTTCAAATACTGGTGCGGAGTATACTGAGGGTTTCTATTGTCCTTCTGCATGAAGTCGAGCTCTTTTGTGGCTAACTATCTTTCAATCTCCTGCTTAGTTGGATTCCATGGCCTGAACATCACCTTTTACTACTGCATTCTCTTCACTGTCCTTCTCATCAAATCCCCTCCAATTTGTTCTTCTGAGTTGGGTTGACTTGGGTTCTACCTTAAGTTTCCAACAAAAACCCTACAAACCATCGGCCCTTCTGGAGACCAGAAGGCAACATTGTGCACAATGAAGTCTCGCCCGAGATGACTTTATGGGCGACTTTAGGATCCATATGTCTGCAACCTTGAAATGGATGTTGATTTGGGGATGTTAGACATGCTTTTTACTTCAACTTTCATCATATCTATCATTCTACCGTATCATTAAATCCATATCTACCATTCTATAACCATGTATATTCATTTAACATTCATTCTGCAACAAATATCAGAACTATTCTAGTGCACGCTGCATTTTACAACTAACAAATTCATTCATTTATCATAAACCATTGCAAGACATAAAATAAACATTACAGACAGTGAGATAATGCTTTACCCCCGTGGGCTACGTCCACAAAGATCTGGCATTCTTCGCTTCTTTGTTATTCTCCATCAAGTTATTACGCTACGCGCATTACATCTGCATATAACTGAAGCTATTGGTAATGGTGAGGCTGACAAGATCGCCCAAAGATCCACAACTTGCGACCTTACCCTCAGTTACAATTCATATCTCTAAAAAACTGACTCTACTCCAAAACTATCTCCACAATTAGATAACTCAAGCAATTGCTCCACACACTCTATCCAGACTGATGTAGCCAAAGCCCGAGATTCATTCACAAGATCAAATAAACCATGAAAACAAAGGAGAATGGAAAAATAACCCTCTTTTATTCCTTCTCCATCCTAACTATTACAATCAAAGTTCAACCCCTTATAAATACTATGTGGGATTTTCGAAAACAACTAATTTTAGAAAAACAACTACTTTTTAGAAAAACAACTAAATTTAGAAAATTCTCGCACGACTCTAAAAATGAACACTAACTAAGAGCTAAATAGCGTGACACTATTTGTCAACTCGCTTTTCTGAGTAAGCTCAAAAAATAAGAGATAACTGATAATTGAAAAATTAAAAATTCTCGTAAAAACACTAAAACCCCAATTTGAGGTGTTTTATGAAGGAATTTGGCCCTGAAAAAGTGTCGAAACCATGTCCAATCAGATAAGTCCAGTCGGCACGACAGTGAACTCTTCGATACACAACTCCCCATAAAATTTTAGCCCAAACGGGTAATCGAGTCAAAAGTTATGACCCTTGAAAAATCCTTGAAAATCCCTGCATCATTCTCCTATGGTTGAAAAGAACACAACTCCTGCATGTTATTGTCTTCAAACTATTTCCATTTAATGGGATCTAGGTTCAGTAAGTCACCCTTCGTAATCCACGTACTCTCTATTAGTGCTACGTCTTCCCACTGTACCATATATCGGTTGTATTGGCCTTGTCGAGTATGAAGGGTCTTCTTATCTAAAATATGTGCAATCTTTTCCTTTTTCTTGTTTGGAATGTCATTTTTCCAATCCACCTCTTCCTCACTATCATCACCTAGATCGTCCCCATGGAAGATATACAAATCAAAAATGTTAAAAACATGGGAGATATCGAGGTCAGTTGGTAAATTGACCTTATAAGCATTGTCATTGATTTTCTCGAGAATCTTGCACATACCAATTTTCTTATACTTCAATTTGTGGTAGGTTCCTGGAGGAAACTGCTCTTTCCGTAAATAAACCATCACCAAATCACCTTCATTGAATACCTGGTATCGTCGGTGAGCATCTTTGATAATTTTGCTTTGTTCATTATTAGCCTACAATTTTTGTCTCACTTGTTGCTGCAACTGTTGAATGAGTAGATTGGGAGGGGATCTCCATATTTTTTTTTTTTCCCTTTACTTCCTTCTTTAGATCCCTTTCCCTTTTTCTTTGGTTCTCCCATATTTTCCTCTATATTATCCAAGATTTCAAATGGATTTCTACTTGTTTTGCCTTTTCTATTTCATCCCGCAGAGGAGATCCGGGGGGGATAAGGAGGAGGAGGACCTCCTTGAGCTAGATTTGGCTGATGGACTACCTTCCCTGTTGGTTTTTTCCTTTTTGGTTGTTGCCACTGTTCTTGAGCTCTTTCCTTTGGGGGATATGATTTATTCTGTGGACATCTTTTTGCAAAATGGCCATATTTGTGACAAGTTTTGCACTTACAGGGGAGTTTTTCATAATCTACTTGTTGGATGTAAGACCAGTTATCCAGAGTTAACGGAATGGCCTCTGGTAGTCCCTTTTCCAGATGTACCTCTACAAAAATTCACTCACGGGATTTCATACCATCTCGTGGTTCGACTCGATCAATGAATCTTCCTAGGATATTCCCAATACTTCGAAGGGTTTCATCATTCCAACAGTGGAGCGGGAGAAACAAAAGACACACCCAAACCGAGACTTTCGAAAGGATGTCATTTTCAGGACTAAATTCTGGAGTCCATTTATTTAAATACATTCCCCTTGATCCCATAAAGTAATGCCCATTTCTAAGGATTAGATCCTGATTTGCTTTTTTTTCAAATAGAAAGACAAAAAAACCCTTATCACATAATGTCGAGGACATTTTCCCTTGTATCATCTTCTTCCAATTTAGATCTAACCATTGCGCCATGGCTTTCGATGAAGGCCATATTCCTGTAAATTGACCAATCAGTCCATTCTTTGCAAGCCGAAGAGAAAAAGGGCACGCCGACAAGGGATGGACATGAACCTTTGGTATCTTGTCAAGTTTTTTCACGAACTTGGGGGGAGCAGACTTTGTCGATTTGGGGTATGAAGCAATCAAATCCTGAAAAGTAGTGATATTAGGGGAAGAAGGGGAAGGAGGGGGGCTCCTCCCCCGAACCCGAGGCCATGTCGAAGAGAGAACCTCCAAGAGATCCAGGCAGCTGGAGGACGACCGCTAAACTCTATCTGTAGAGCTAGTGCGATTTTTT
>ML784527.1:655116-682210 GCA_009831015.1 Picea engelmannii
CCCCCCCCCCCCTTTAGGAAGCAATGGCCCCCATTGTGTCCTGTAGTAGATGGGGAAATGTTTGCTGAAATTGAATTTTAGTGAGCCATTTTCCTAGTTGAAGAACCTGTCCTAGTTTTACAACCCGATAGAGTTGGATGTTCTAGTAGAAAGTGCACTTCAATACAGTGTCCATGATCTAATCCACTGTACTTGCTCAAGGAAATTGAGATTGAATTATTTTGGGGATAATTGCACAACCACCTCTGAGGTGTCCAACAAATGTGGGAAATATGGTTGTTCGACAGCTTCACATTAAATATTGGGTGCAAGCCAAGGAAAGGAGGAATACTCAATTGAAAAGAATTTTCACCCACAACCTTTGTGATGGTGTAAGGCCCATATCAGAGTGATCTAAGCTTCCCATGGGGTCCCGTGAGGCGCTCTTTCTGCAAATGCAACCATACCTTCTCACTGAATTGAAACTTGTGTGGAACTTGATGCTAGTCATGTCATTGCTTGTACTTGGCATTGGCCTTTTGCAAGATATCGTGAACATGTTGTTGGAGGTGTTGGATCCATTCAACAAATTTGGTTTCTCTATCTGCCTTGGTTTGAGCGTGGGAGAGCTCTATTGGTGAAGATGGAATGGGATGAGCTACATCAATGGGGCCTAATGGATAGAACCCAAAGAAAACCTGAAAAGGGATGCGGTCAGTAGAGTTGTGGAGGGATATGCTATAGTTATGTTGAACATATGGAAGGATCTCATCCCATATACATGGATGTTTGGAGTTGTACATGTGCAAGATATGCATAATTATCATGCTAACCACTTCTAGTAGAGACCATAGGTTGGACCAAAAGGTATTGAGGAGCCTACTATCCCTATTTGAAATAATGGTTCGTGGTAGCCCAAAATGAACACAAACATGCTCAAAGAAGAGCCTTACAATGGCTTCAGCTGTGATAATCTTTTCACAAGGTGTCAAAATGGCCATCTTAGAGAACCTATCGACAACTACAAAGAGACAATCGTGACACTATTTGGTGGAGGGAAAACCTGACATGTGTAATCCATGGAGACTGACTCCTAGGGCTTGTATGGGGTAGGGAAAGGAGAGTATAACCCTTGCTTCTTGATGTATGGTTTAGTGATGGCATGTGCATCACACAATCTGATATAATAGCTAAAGTCCCGTCGAAGCTTTAGCCAATAGAAATACTTATGATGTATTGCTATTGTCTTCTCCACAACGAAGCCTATTAGAGGAAATTTTCTCAAAAAATGGCCTTTCTAGGGAAATTATAAAACAATAATGTGTATGCTACATCAAAGCCATGTTTGCCACATCACATTGCCATATAAGCTACGCTAATCTAGGATTACGAGATGAGAGTTAAAAATAATAATGGAAAGTTTAGATTCTTATGCATAGATAATAAATGATAATAAATCATTATTATTAGTATATAATATGAAAATAGATCAAATAATATATTATTCATATATGAAAATAATGTATAATAATTACTTATAATATAGTCATAATATAATATGAATTAATAACTATAATATAATAATGCTATGAATGAATGTGAATACGACAACATTAGAACAAATGTATAATATGATATAATGATATATTATAATAATATTAAATATATAATATAGTCATAATATAATATCAATAAAATAATACTATGAATGCATACATAGTAAAATGTCCATACTTGTTCTGCCTTATACAAACGTGAATGTGTGAGATGTATTAGAGGATATTTATAGTCTGAATTAAAAATGAAAATGTCAACACATACTATCAATTAATATGAATTAATTATTATATAAAAGTTATATAATACTAAATTAATAAGTATATTACAAATTTATAACTATTAATTAAATATTATATAATATTACAAATTAATAACTATATGATATAACATTATTGTTATATAATACAATAATAACAATATATTATTAATATTATTAATATTTAATGGAATCTCACATTATTATTGAGATATACTAATAATGGAAATATAATAAATAAATGATAATAGATATCATACTATAAATAACAAAAGCACTAATAATATAAAATATTCCATATTGAGTATTTCAAATATATTGTAGATATTATGAGACAATCTCACCAAGATCTTAACTAAGTTGAAGACCAAGATATACATATGATTAAATATTGTCAAATAGAAACATAACACATAATCATCCTCAACTTTTATATGTCCAACTCAACTATTATGGTTGACTCAATTCTTTGAAATTTTATTGGTTATTAAATTTCCAACTCAACAAGGATGGTTTTTCTTATAAGGCCAATTTTTGGAGCAAATTTCCTCTAATGTGCCCTGCCACTCGATTGTAATGTGCCTCCCAAATTAGCTTTGCACGCTCGCTTGAAGGAACAAAAAGATGGCCTAGATAACATAAGAGCGCATCCTGGAGGTGGAACTTTGGGACTTGTTTGCCCACACTAAGCGTCTAATAAGTAGCAACGAAGTTAGAGTCAATGTTGTGTAATCGTGGCTAACCGAAGGTCTCGTGCCCGCATGAGTTAAGAACTATGGTTAGCATCGCAATTGGGGGCCGACTTAGGAAGTCTGCAACATGGTTGGAACTACCCTTCTTGTACTTAATGTTCAAGTGGAATTTTTGTAGGTATGTGGACCACTTCTAAAGGTGGTCATTCTGTAACTTTCATTGTGTCTGCATGAATTACAAAAACTTGTGATCAGTGTGGATGATGTTTTCCTTTCCCATAATATACTGCTTTCACTATTGACATGCCTACACAATGGAGTACATCTCATTCTCATAGGTGGGATGTCTACAAACAACATCGGATAAAGTTTCAATATGATAGGCCACTGAATGTCTCCACTGAGTGAGAACTGCATTGATAGCATAGTCGAAGGCATTTATCTGAATATAAAATGGTTGTTGAAAGTCTGGCAGCATGTGGATTAGTGCAGAGAATAGGTGGTGTTTCAAATCCTAGAATGCTTTATTCTATGATTCAAACCAAGTAAACTTAGCTTTATCTCCACCCTTGGTTTCTTGAATTAAGGGTCAAGCGATATGAGAGAACCCCAACACGAACCTATGGTAGAAGTTGGTGAGGCCCAAGAATTTGTGGAGCTTTGTCAAAGTCGTTGGGGCTGGACAATCGAGAATGAATTGGATCTTGGTTGGGTTCACATGCATCCCATGTTCATCCATGATGTATCCTAACTATTGAATTATTTGCATGCCGAAGTAATATTTCTCCATATTGACATACAATTTGCATTGTCGCAGGGTGCTCAGGGCTTGTTGAATGTGCTAAAAATGTTTTGCCTAGGTCCAACTGAAGATGAGGATGTCATCCAAATATGCGACCATTAAAGAGTTTGTGAACAATTGCAATTTATCATCCATCATCCTCGTGAATGTTGTTGGAGCATTAGTCAGGCCAAAAGGCATACCCAACCACTCAAAAAGGCCTTCTTTAGATTTGAAGGTTGTCTTCCATACATTAGTTTGTTCTATCGGAACCTAGTGGCAGCCTAACTTTAGATCAATCTTACTAAAGAATTCGACACCCTTAAGCTAATCAAGAATATCGTGAATCTAGGGGATCATGTAAAAGTTCTAGATAGTGATTTGTTCAAGGCTCTATAATTAATATAGAATAACCATGTGCCATTTTTCTTCTCCACCAACATAATTGGGCTAAGGTGAGGAGCTCATTCAAATGTGGCCCTTTCAGATGAGCTCACGAATTTGACACTTTACTTCATCATTATTTAGAAGAGAGCATCTGTATATTGGTCCATTGGCTAAGGGAGCACCAAGTATCAAGTCAACGAGATGTTTGACCCGACAGTGTAGAGGCACCCCTATAGGTGAGGCAAAGATGTCTCTATATTCCTCTACAACCTTGTCCACCTGCTTCTTCTATGCAAAGAGACCCTATGCTAGAGTTGTGGTGGTAGTGGTGATATTTTGTTCACCTTTTGATTTAACTATGAAGAGGACAAAATTTGTAGTCCAAGATATTACCTTTCAACATTGTTTTTCCAAGATAAATGAAATTGCAGTAGTCAGAACTACCTCTAGTACCCTATAGGGTTGAGCTCCCAAATTAACAATGACACTATGAGACCGAGACTCATAAAAAACATGAAATTTCCACATATAGGTTTTTCCTAAAAGAACATCACAAACTTTGAGTGGGGAAACATCACATAGTACCTCATCTTTGAAGGGCTTGATGCCATAGGACATGTGGCACTTCTAGCCGACATAAAGATATCGTCTCTGGATCAACCAAACGATGATGTATGGTTGGAGGTCTAGCATTTTCGACCTGATGACCTTAACTAATATTAGGTTCTTCTAGCTCCCACTATCAACAATGAAATGTAGTGGGGTCCCCCTCACTCACATATGTGAATGGAAGAGGCACTCCCTCTCCTCAAGCCCCTCTAACTCATCTGGTTGGATCTTTGTGGTTGCGATGGTAGCACTGCATTCTACATCAATGATCCACTTTCCCTTATTCTATTTTGAATCAGATTTCAAGTCAGGGTTTGACTCTTTGTATTTAATCTTGACCAACAATAATTGTTTTAAGTGGCATTCATCAGTGTTGTGCTAGGGGATTTTGTGGAACTTACACCACTTTCCAGTGTCCTTCTTCGACTTCCATTACCCTTCTTTGCCTGAGGCTTGGAATGGTTGTATTGAGGTTGTCTCTCCTTGATTTGTCCCTTATTCTATGAGTTAGGGTCTCCTTTACCATACTTCTGATGTGGCGGATTTGCAGACCCGAGCTCCCACTTATTCCGCTACTTAAATTTATGCTCGATTTTGACAACATATCAATAAGAGGCTCCTAGTGAGATGTCCAAGAAATCCATATTTGTTTGGGTGTACTTGTGTAGGCCACTATGATACTTCGATAACAGGTGCCTCTCATAGTATTTGATACCCAACTTTGAACATAAGGTATGTAAGATGTTGGTGTAATCTAGCACCATCTGGTCTCACTCTCAAGACAAAGTCATCCATCTCATGTACTAGTCATCATAGCTTCCAACAAGCTACAATTCCTCCTTGAGGGCATCAACAAAGGTCGCCCAGGTGGGTCATGTCCTAAATGTCATAGACTCATCTTAGTTATGTCTCTCCTAGTAACTTTCCTACCAATCTTTGGCATGGGGAAGGGCTTTAAGGAGAACGAATGTGATCTTTTGGATGTCTGAAATTTTTTGAACAAAGAAATAACCCTCTAACAGATTTAATTGTTTCTCTAAAGCATCTGCATCTATCTGGAATTCATATAAAGGGATATCAAAGCTAACTTGTACCTTGAAGGGTGTCACACCTCCGAAATGGCTACTTGTTGAAGGTGCCTCAACCACCATCGACAATCGTTGAAGGATTTGGGTGAAGTTGTCCATCATCTTGTTCCTTTGTTGCATGAGGTCTTCATCAAGCAACATCTTGATAAGATCTCTTGCTTCGTATTTTCTCTTTCCCCCCACCATAGGAGGCCACTTGGGCTGGAAAGAGCAGTCATCTCCTACTGAAACTAGCTCGAGACTCAACTCCCTATACCATGACCATGTCGGGGACATGCATCAAGAAACAACAGGGAGAAAATTGTTCTAATACCACTGATTCATATTATATAGGGAGCGAAATGAACACATATAAGAATATAACAGAGAGCCCAATATTACAATGAAAACCCAATTTCTATTAATAAATAAAATAGGGGAATATTGTAGAACACAAACTAGATATAATGGTGGTAGCTTATCTTTGAAGAGAAGGAGATGCCAGTTACACTCATTTGCAAAATATAGTACAAGAGGCCAAAAGAATGTCCTTTTAACATAAATAAAGAACCCTAAAGGTCCAAAACCATAACCCTAGGAGATGAAGCACCAAAAGGTGTTTTTGGGCCCCGAGGTGGTTAATTTCTACATCAACTTCTCAAGGGTGCAACTTTTGCATACAATCTCCATTTGGCGCACATGGTATTTTCATGGAAATATATAACTAAGGACTACAATATTGCAACATGGCCTTGTTGTGTCAAAGACAAACCTAGGCATTTTAATTTCCTAAAAAACATCATTAGGGCCTCAAAATGACCCCAGAAGTTTAGGACCCAAAAAATCCTAAAAATCCATAACAAAAATGCCAATATGGAGAACTGTGTTGAGTTAGTGGAAGAGGTGGGTGGCCATCGATATCCGCCTGGATCAATTCTTGAAGAGGAAAAAATTATTCAACAATTAAGAAAAATTCCATAGCTAAGGTGTTATACTTGCAAGGAGAAAGATTACAACTATATATCTTGTACAAGGAAAATCTCATGTGGAAGGAGAGACAAACTAAGGTCCAAGATCAAGTGAAATTCGTTAAGAAAATTCTCAAGAGTTATGGTCATGAGGATCATGGAATCAAGGTGTTAACCAAGAACGAAATATCTAGAATTAAGAAAGCAATTAGGTAATAGGGTAAGTTGGTTTATGCATTCCAAAATCAAATTAGGGAAGAGTGGTCTACATGCATTAAAATCTAGGATCTCATTGAAGATTCCACATCAAAGAGTAGACTACCCAATTTTGGCCCACCGGAGGGTTTGCGGCTAGTTGAAAAGGTGTTGAGTAAGTTCAAGGATATTTTTGACAAGTGTGAAGATGATGTTATAGGTATATCCTCGCTATAGCACAATCATCTTCAAAAATTTATAATGAGTGAAGTTAGAATGACAACTCAATTGGAGTCTATTGTGCCCAAATTAGAAAAATATATCAAAAGATTTAAACAAGAAAATGCCACTTCGAGTCTGCCTAGGAAACGACACATGTTTCCCCATCTAAATATATGTGATGAGTTGTTTGAGTACTGCAGGGAGTACGATGTTGAGCATGCACAATTCGAGACTCCTGGTTCACCAAAGTAGTAGCTGCGTGCATTTCTTTTGTGAACCTTTTCCTATTTTATACTTTATCATCTTTTTATATGTAATTTTGTCTATAAATATAAAAATTAGCCTCTAAGAAAGGGTCTTTGGCTCTGAGGCGATTCGGGAAGGATTGTAGCTCATAATTATTTCAATCTTAATTTAGAAATTCCTTTTGGAGTCAAGGGACGTTTTTTGTTGAAGATTTTTGTGTATTAATTTTTATTTGTGTATTGTTCTACTCTTGAATTGATGTTGCAAGCGTCTAGTAAGGATATCAATTTTGCCAAGTTACCATGTGTGATTGGATAAATTATTGGCTATTATTTTTAGTTAATGGTTATATATGCTTTACTAATTATTTTCTAATTTTCACTAATACGATTTCAACATCTTATATATGGTACACTATGGAGTTATTTTTGAGTGTTTTGCTTCTATTATTTTCATCTCTCTCTGTATTAGAGTAGTTTATGTTTCCTAAAGGTTATGTTGCAATGATAATTCTCAATAGAATTAGTTCTTAGAGAATTAAAAGCTACATGTCACTTTCATTTACTCTACCTGAAGGTTATCTTTTAGTAACACATTTCTTCAAACTATCCGGATTAGTTTTTATTTCTCACATTAATCATATAAATTATAAATACATAAAAAGAGTGAAAATATACTTTTGAACTAATTCATAAATCCCATCGAACTATTGTTGAACCCTTAACCCGTAGGAAATATTCGATCCCAAACAAGGAAGATTCTAATTGGGCCTCTTCCTTGGGTTTTGTTATTACACAATATTACACCCTAGTGCAAATCCTTCACAAGGTACAAAGATGAGTGGAACATGGAAGTGTTGCCACTATCACCTAGACAACAACTTCCCTCGTTTTAGCGAAGGATGGATCCAACACAAGGGAGGATTCCCTAGTAGACTCTAGGGTTCTTAATAAAATATGTGATCAAGTCTAAGGTCACCTATGTAGCTACCCAATTTACCATGAATTAAATATAATAGACAAATATATATTAGGTGGTTACTCAAGGTACATTCCAGATTTGACTTTAATTCACTTTAAGGCTATTTTGAGGGGTTTATCAAGTTACTATCTAATGCAAAATCATTCCCAAATAATGGAAATATGAAAATTACTAATCATTATTGTAAAACTTCAATAAAGATGAAAAATTATAGTAGTAAACAAGTTACAACAACAATATATTTCAACCCTTTGAATATGTTATAAGCAAGTAAACATTTGGACTTAAATAATGGATACATCTAGGGTTTATACAACAAATGAAATTTCAAAATTTAAAGGCATATAACAACCAAGGAAAACAATACATCTAGCCCTAATTATGCAACAATATAAATCAAAAAGGTTATTTATGGTTGTAAAATGATATTTAGGTTAAACACATGCACACAAATCAAGACGTTTGGGGTTTATGATGGTTGGAAATGTATATAAGTTGTTATAAAACCCTAGATTTACTGTAAAACTTAAATAAAAAGTGAAATTTTGGATTTGGGATTGACTAGATGGGAGAAGACTAGTGCCTACTGTTTTTTTTGGCATATGGGGCCAACTAAGGACTTCCTTGAGAAAATGTAAGTAGAACCAGGGTGATAGTTAGGGTTGATCACTACAAACCCTAACAAATCCATCCAATGCCTTACAAGTTCCAAGATAATTCAAGGGAAGATACTCCACTAGTAATCTTCCAAGAGTTATGAAGAAGGGACTTGTTCAAGAAAAACATAAAGAGAGTGCACCACCACCACTAGAGAAGTACAACTACACTTACAATCATGCATAAACAACATCCATAAGTTTAAGTGAGACTACTTACTCAAGAAATCGATTCAGTTTTAAAATCCTAGCCAAGATCATACATGAAATTTGTAAAGAAATCCACAAGACATCATCCTCGAGAAGTAGCTCTAGTTATCCGTCCATAGAAAATATAGAGAAGAAGAAGTAGACAAGTAATGTTCTCCACAAGTTTTAGCAATGATTCACAAATGATAAGTGATTCTCTATTTATATGGGAGATCTAGCACCCTTCTCATTACAATAATAATATTTTCCTAACTTTTATCTTAAGAAAATATAAAAAATGACTTTTATCTCTTTACAATCCCTAGAGATAAGGCGAAAATACACAAAATATCCATGACACGAGAGTGGATGAGTCAAAAGACTCCCAACGATGCTCCCAAAATGATGTAAAAGATGTTGAAATGCCAAGTCATCCTCCATAAATGCATGATCATGTCACACGTGTGGGCTCCCAAGAGTGGAAGACTCACTTAAATCATGTGAAAAGGCATATAAATGAGCTCAAAAGAAAAATATTCCCGCCAAAGGGTGCAATGTTTTCTCCAATAGGTGCAATATCCTCTCTAAAAGGGTGCAACGACCCCAAAAGCATCCAAACACCCTCTAAAATAAATGGGATGACCTCCATAAGAAGTGGGATGGCCTCCATCAAGCATGCAAGTGGCCTCCTCAACGTCCTCCAAAGAAACAAATCTCAATCCAAGTTATATACATGCCAAGTACATAGTCCAAAGTAAGGTGCAAGTGACCCAAAGTAGTCATCAATCCGGAGGGAACCAAGTCCAATGCAACATAAAAGGTGAGTCATGTCAAATGTAAATGCCATTGGGTAGATCACATTAATCACCATCTCCAAACCTCACAATAGCTCATAGAATTCATACAATTTGCCAAATTTAGGTATGGGAGGGTTATCATTAACCCTTATTACATGTGCGGATTCCCAAGAAAACCCATCAAAGAGCATGTGTAGTGATAGATGGTATGGTTTGGTGGGTAACTTCATGTATTGCATTACACAACAATGTGAGGTTGTTTAAGATATTCGTCCACATGAGTGCCTTTGAAGTATATGGGAGCATTTGTGCATTGAGTTTCCCTTTCCTAGACACTATGTATTTCCACCCCCTTTTTTCCCTTTTTTCATTCATTTAACCTTTTCTGGCTTTTGACTTTTTTTTTTTTACTTCATTTAGACCTTTTTTTTAGATGCTCATTTTATTGCATAGGACTTGGGGTGATGGCCTCATAACAATGGGGCATTACTCAAGCTTTATTTCTTTTGTTTTTTACCTCTCTCTCTCTCTCTCTCTCTTAATATATGCTCTTCACCTCAAGCTTATAACTCTGACGGGGCGAGGATTTTCTCATGGGATTCTGAAGCATGAACCTTCTTGGGTGACATATGACAACCAACCCATAAAGTGGGACAATGGAAATCAAGAAAGATGGATAATGTTATGTATGGATTGGGATGTGGACATGCTACACCTCTTAAAGCCCCCCAATAATACAACTCAACCCATGAGTGACAACACTTATCTAGAAGATGATGACAAGCACCAAGGTGAAACAAGGCAAAAGGCACACATTTAGAGCATCTTGATCCATTATTCAACTCAACCAATGGTCACTAATTTCATCACAAATACGTAAGGCATTAACACTTAATATGAAGCAATGGAATAATGTACCTCATGTATGTCAAGCATCATAATCATCAAATGTGAGTGAGATAAGCAAAATGTGGGAAGCATCTCTAGTCAACTATATATGGAGAACCATGGATTTTGCGTGTGGAGCTATTGTCTATGATAAGTATCATAGGATAAAAATATCCTGTAGTTACCCCTAGATGTCAAGGGGTAATAGGTTTAATCCTTAGCATTGAGAATTGGGAATTTAACGCCCCCATTAGATTTGTTGCTAGAAGGAGGGTTTGTGTATGGTAAGTGATACTAACAACTCATTTTATGATAATATTCCAGATCATAAAGGTCAAACTTATAAAACTATTTCACCTCAATACTTGGAGAATCCTGAGCTTAATCCGTAGTTAATCCCATATGCAGTATCACGAGAGGAAGAGAATGCTTTTTGATGTATCATCTACGCTTACATAAAACAAATCAGTGCTTTTCCCATAACCCCTTTACTTCCTCATAGAATAAATACTTCTAGAACCATGACAAACACTAGAGATCATACCCCAGTTCACACCATAGAATATTTGGTAGAATTAGCCTTACATGAAATTACTCAACCTTTTGGCTTGATTCCTCCAACACCAATCAACCCTACTACTTCCCTGATAGAAAGTGAGCACTCTGACAAACAATCAGATTCAGATTCTTATATTGATCATTCATAAGGATTAAACTCAAATTTTGATCATTCAAATCATTCATATATGGCCAACAACCAGAATCAACCTTGGTTAGCTAGAGGTTCTTTGGCTCTGCCTGGTGTTGACCAAAAATTGGTCATCTATATTTTCTCACTCATGGAATAAAAAGAAAAATTGATATTAAAAGAAGAAATTTTTTGAACGATTACAAGTTCATTGTGTATCCCTCAATATCAACATCGTCACACATTTTTCAGATTCAAAATCTGACTTTGTATGCTCAAGATATCTAGGTCCGCGTTTAAATGGAAAAAGGCACTTTTCCATGTGTAACAAAGCTAATGTCTTGAAACTACATCTACATTTTTGGGTTCATAACCCATGTTTTTTCTTCTTAAACCCTCATGGGTTCATAACCCATGCTTCTTGAATTTTTTGGGTTCATAACCCATCTTTTCTTGAATCTTCATAGGTCCAAAACCCATGCAATTTCTTCTTCTTATAGCATGGTGGGTTGAATCACCACACCCTCCATGCTCCACTATTCTTTCTTCTCCTTATTCCAACACTCCTTATTTCTTCCCCGCATTTCCCCTCACTTCACTCACTCCCCACCCCCTTACTCCATACTACTCCATACTTAATTTATTTCTTGTTCTCATCAGGTTCAGACTCACTCATTCCCTCGCCCCCTCACCTCCCTCATTTCCCTAACCCTCCACACTCATTCCCCACTTCTCTTTCCTTATCTCTTCACTCTCTCCTCCCCTTACCCCTTACCCCCCCTTACTCAACACTTAAACTTATTTTTTTGTTGTTAATCAATTAGACTCACCACTCACCTTACCCCCCTCACCTTCCTCACTCCCCAACCCGCAAACCCAACCCCGCTGCACACACTCCGCCCCCCGCCCCCCACCATGTCACCCTTATCCCTCTGCCACCTACATTTCTCCCACTCCCTACTCTACCCTTATCCCCTCTCATTCCAATTTTTCCTTCCATATTTAACTTATATACTAAACTAATCCAATTACCAACCAATGAAATTATGACATTTAGCAGTCAGTGAAAACATGCCACATGGAAGATCCAATATTCACTCACATTACGACACATGGAAGCCTATGGAGGGATGACACATGCCACCTAACTAATGGAAACACATGGCAACCCGCCATTGGAGACACATGGTATATTATTATTGTAGACACATGGAAAATTCTTATTGGTTACATGTGGCAGATTATTGATCTATCACGCGATGACATGTGGTGACATGTGGATTGTTGACTGGGCCTATGGAGGGATGACACATGCCACCTAACTAATGGCAACACACGAAATCCTGCCATTGGAGACACATGGAATATTATTATTGGAGACACATGCCATATTCTTATTGGTTACATGTGGCAGATTATTGACCTATCACGTGATGACATGTGGATTGTTGAATGGGAATGAGGTGCAAGATGACCGGGCATTAAAATATTATTTTATTAATCAATTTTCTAAGGGAAGATCGAATTATCAAGTCTCCATAGTCTTCTCTTATTTTGTTTCTTATTAAGTGTTAAAACACTTTTGATTATATACATTAAAACTTCCAACAACCCGATACATGGGATCGAATTATCAAGTCTCCATAGTCTTCTCTTCTTTTGTTTCTTATTAAGTCTTTAAAACACTTATGATTATATACATTAAAACTTCCACCATCCCAATACATGTGGTATAAGAATTTATGAAAAAAATTCGAATTCTTATGAATAAGGACGAAATTTAGTCAAAGGCCCAGATTGCCCGGTGAAGATTAATCAACAATTGTTGGGCCATGTTCTTTTGGAGGCCATATCTTGAGATCCGAGAGTTGGAATTGCACAAAATTTACCTTCTTGGAAAGGTATTTCGACGAGGAATATTATGGGACAGGTATTGAGAGCTGAAATTTTCCATAATTATCTCAAAAAATAAAAGAAGAGTCAAGCATATTTTTATAATTTTCTGGTAAATCTGTTTGACATCTTGATTTCACGAACTCATACCTTGATATCCGAAAGAGAAAATTGCGCCCATGAGGACTCATTGGAAATATAAGACGATGAAGATCACATCTAAAGTTGTTTACATGGTTAAA
This sequence comes from Picea engelmannii, assembly GCA_009831015.1. Lineage (NCBI taxonomy): Eukaryota > Viridiplantae > Streptophyta > Pinopsida > Pinales > Pinaceae > Picea > Picea engelmannii. The sequence goes on from ML784527.1 coordinate 668,413, forward strand.
AAGTTGGATATCCTATCCATAAAATTAAAACACAGTCCTCTCTTTAAAAGGGCAATTAATTAAATTTTTGAATTTTTTTATTTATTAGAAAGGATGAAAAGGGACCCATTTCAAGATGCAAATGTCAATGATCAAAATGCATTAATGAGACTTAATTGAGTTATTAATTTAAGTGATCTCTCCAAGAAAGGGAAAAACCCTAACTTCCTCAAGGAGTTAGAAAAACAAATTTTAAAAAGGTAAGAAAGGGTGAGAGAAGGGTTCTATTATCATAAGGGCAAGGGTAGAATATCATAAGAAGAAGGGACATACATCAATATGCAATGAATCTTCTTAACAACAAAAAAAGATCTCCATCTTCTCCACTCTTTTCCTTCTTTTACACGATTTTCTCAAATCTTTATGCTTGAATCTCTGAATTGAGCTCAGGGCTGAGATTCTTGAGTGTTCCTCTTGTATTCTTCAAAAGACTTTTATTATACGATCATGGAGAATTCATAACCATGTATATGACTGTCAAAGATTTTGTGTATTGTTGAATATATTTCATGAATAAAACTCCACAAAGAATTACTTTGAGGCATGACTTAAATGATGTTTCAGATCTTGGGATTTCCGAGGGTGAGATGTTTGAAGTATGCTTATGAAATCCTCTTATGTTATAATTGTTATACTCTTTTAAAATTATTTGAATGATCGAAACCATTTCCTCCTATTTCTTAAGAGAAGATATGGATGTATTATTTATATCTGATTAAGAGGGTTGTATATATGATGATGAACACAAAGATACTCTCATATTGAAGCCTCATTCAATTGTTTTATTGTTAAAATACTTCTTGCTGCAATTAAAAATCAAACCAGGTTATTGAAGAACTATTTCATGTACAAATCCAAACAATAAAGATATGGGGTTTTCTTCTTAGCACTCTCCCTAATCCAAGATATTCAAGAGATATATTTTAGCCAAAGAGGAGTACCACCTCTATAAAAATGTAGGGGCATTCATATCCTCATGATTTTGTGTTTTCGGTTTTAACAGTTCGAAACTTCAACACCTGGCCAACTACATAACCTACCCAAGCATCCAGATTGATTGCTTCCCAAGTATGACCCTGAAATGGTTGGTCTTCTTGAATATCACATTAAGAAATTTATTCTATCCATCAGATTAATGAATGTACAACATGAGGATGTGGAGTGTATACTTTTCCCTTATACCTTTGAAAACACAACATGTACCAGATATTTCAATTTTCCAATGGGGTCGATTACTAATTAGGGTGATTAAAAAAAATATTTTATAGATAAATTTGGGGAAGAAACCACAACTAGTGCATTGATGGCTGAATTATTTTCTCCAGTTATGGGTCCTAAGGAAAAGATAAAAGATTTCAACTAAAGGTTTACCACATTCCTAAATAAGTTTAATGATGGAACTTCTCTTGCTTAAAGCTTCAAATTTTAGTTTATGCTAATGCACTACTTGCAACAATTTTAATGTTTGTTAAATGAGCAGCGAAAAACAACCTAGCATTAAATTTTGAAGAAGCTAAGAAGGTTGAATTTGAAACAAAAGGATGCAAAGAAGCTCATATCACATTGGGCAAAAAGGATGTAATACCACTCAAAAAAGGTCTTATTTTACTACAACCTCAACCAAAACAACCCATAGAGGCTAAATAAAAGGAATCCATGGATATGGAAAACATGCATAGAATAATCAAATGATTATCCAATGAAATAATAGATATGAAGAGAAGATCAAGATAGGGAACTTCCAATAAAAAAACAAACAAGTTTTTATTTATTTTTATTTTTTTATTTTTTTTGTTAGGTCACAAAGTCATCAATCTAGGAATTACAAAAAATCCAAAGAATGTTAATCCCGCGAGAGGTTGTTCTGAACAAGAAAAGAGAACCTACATTAAATTATTCAAAGCATAGAAATATGTATTTGCATGGTCATATGACGACCTGAAAACTTATGACACATAGATCATTCAACTTACTATCCGAATGAAAAAGGATGTCAAGCCATTCCAACAAAAACTTCGTAGAATACATCATTCCCTTGAACCCCATATTCATAAAGAGTTAAAAAAGTCTTAGATGGAAATATTATTTTTCAAGTTCAACATTTTTCTTGGGTTTGCAACCTTGTACTAGTTAGAAATAAAACTGGAGAAATTTGTCTCTATGTTGATATATGAAACTTGAATAAAGCTTCAAAGAAAGAAAACTGTCCAGTTCCACGCATGGAATAACTCCCATAGATTGTAATGGGATCTAAAAAAATTTCCTCAGGATATAATCAGATACTGGTATCAAAAGAAGGTAGGCTTAAAACGATGTTCCATACCAAACGAGATACTTTTACCTATGGAAGAACGCCTTTTAGATTGATTAATACACGAGCTAATTTTTAGAGAGCAATGCATGTTTCTGTTTGAGGTCTCATCAACAGTAGCTTTGTTGTTTACTTACATGATGTGATAGTTTGTGCAAAAGATAGAGGTGACCATATTTCACATCTTTCCCATATTCTCAAAAGGTGTAGGAAGTAGGGAATTTCTCTAAATCCCAAAAAGAGAATATTCATTATTATGGAAGGAAAGTTACTTAGTCATATCATATCTAAGGAAGGGATAAAAATATATCTTTATCATGTGAAAGTTATATCCCAACTTCCTTTAATACCTAACAAAAAAGCTATGCAAGCTTTCTTCAAAAAGTTGAATTTGTTTAGAAGTTTATTCTTGATTTTGTTGGAACCATTAGGCCAATTCAAAATATGACCAAGAAAGATTCAAAGTTCAAATGGAATGAGGAGGAGAAGGAATCATTTGAGAAAATTAAAATTGTTATATCTAACACTCCTATTTTACGCAGTCTCGACTACAATCATGATTTCTTTCTTTATACTTTTTCTTCTGATCATTAACACAAAAATATTTTGAAGGAAATGAAGCACCTATCTCTTTTATGAGTACTATAATACCCCAAAGTCAATCACCATTTGAAATGTAATTACAAGTACACGTATAGGTTGGTGAGCCAGGAACCTCTTTTGGCCAATGATCCTGTTTTGTATTGTGTATTTTCACTTGAAATTAATGAAAGAAAACATGACTGCATGCAAACCATGCATACAAGAAGAGTAAGGGGGATAAACTCCACTAGAATGAGAAAGGGGGGCTAAGAGTTTAGAAAAGGGGCTAAGCTAAGGGGGCTTAAGCCAACAAGGAATAGTTTATCAATATTCCTAAAGTTAAAGTCTAAAGTAGGGGATAATGAATTTTATCCTAAGTCCATATGAGGAAACATACCATCATGTGAGGGAATCCATGTGTGGCCCATGTAGTTTCCAACATGACAAGTGTCAAGTTGGAACATGCACATAAGTTTTTGGGACTTTATCTCATTCATCCACCATTCAATTATTATTCACCCACCTCACCTTGTTGCTGTCATCGAGACTTTCATGTTGTCGTTACTATACCTATACCTATACTCGAGAGAGTGTAAGATTCTACTGAAGAGCGTCGAGAGAGAAAAATTAAGCTGAAGAGGCGGGTTGTCAGGCCCATGTACATTCTATCCAAGTGAGAGAATTGCAAGGAATTTGATTCCTAGAGGTGCCAAGTTGTTGTCATAGAACTCTGATTATTCCTGTCCGGCTTGTTGCTGAAGCTTGGAAGGGAGTGGGTAGCCATAGGGGGCACACTTTCTGGGTGGGACAAGCATGTGGGGAAAGTAGTTTTTGTAAGATTGTTGTTGAACTTTGCACCTATATTGAGATATTGCTTCTGTTGAGAGACCTCCAGGGATATATTTTCCTTTCCCTAGTGGAGTTCAAGCCCAACTCGAGGGTGACCTGTTCTCAGTTTGTGGGGAACAATGTCTAAGGTTGGGAGGAAAGTCAGAGGTCTACATGCAGTTGGTGGTTCAATTGTTCAAGATAAGTGATCATTACGTGCTTGTTTAATTATTGTTGATTGAGAATGTATTAAATCTTATGTTGAGTATTAGTGTGCAAAATACTATGAATTCTGGTCATAATTATTTGTTACTCGTAATATCGTTTAAGTAATTTTCCCTATAAAAATTGTATAAAATTGTATAGATGATGTAAATTGGTAATTTTGTCACGGGTTCCATAATTATCATTATCCTGAGCATATTGGCGATGAGATTGGTTCAATAATGGAGTTTGTAGCTGTAATACCTTGAAAATGTTTATCAACGACTATGTTTATATCTTCGACTGTCTATGTAGAATTAATAATTGTACATATGATAAGTGGAGTAATTACCCATCTTGTTACAAGCAAATTTAAGTAAGTAAAAACTCAGTATTTTGGGCTAGAAAGGCCTTGAACAACTGCAGACAATGTGTTGGGCACAAATTTCTCATCCTTACATTGTGTTGATAAAATATTAACAGTTTGGGGCAGGTTTTACAACCTGTAGATGATCCTGAGAGTCTTAGGAAAGCCTCCAAGGAAAACTCAGAGCATCAAAGACTAGATTTGTACTAATTTAAGGACGTCGGGGTAACATTGTATATGGTACTTTGATGAAAGACTACGAGAAACCTTCTTCATCATAGGATATATCAGTGATGATGTGTATTTCATGTCAGTCCACGTGGAGGGTCCAGGAGGAGAGTGGCCCACGATGCTGCATGGCATGGTGTTAAGGTCTTTGGAGAAACGAAGGGTGACATGGTCTGAGGGCCACATGTCAAGCCAAGTGACAACGTTGGGTAGGTGCATGTGTGTAACATACAAGTAGTGGACTCAGGATCATGGCGAGTTCATGAAGATGGGAAGGTGAGATGAATGAGTTCTCGAGTCCGCGAACTCGTGAACCCGACAGAATCACAAAATAATCCAAGTGTCGATACTTCTCAGATGGACTTATGAAGGGAAGGAACAAAACTATGTGTCTACGATTCTGCGAATGAAAAAGAAGCTAAGTGTTGGGGGGCGGGTTCATGAAAGGTACGGTTATAGACTATGAGCCCGCAAGACTGCCACCCGCGAGTCTGTGAATACAGTAGGGTTGTCAGAAGAATTGAAAATTTTGATACCCCATACCTTAGAAGGTGTTTTCGGGGTCAGGTATGTTACAAAGTGATATCAGAGCTACGAGTTCAACACTAGGCCTAGATGGGCCAGAGATCAGTTATAGAACATATGTATTAATGAAAAGAAGAGTTAGTAATTACAAAGTTTCTATATATTACTTTTTTGTAACAAATACTATTAATTCCATAATTTGCCGATTTTTGAATATATATATAGATCGAAACGAAGATCAACATCATGACAGACGTTGAAGAGGCACAAAGGAATTCTAGCCATGAGGAAGAAATCAATGGACAATGGTTTGATATGAGTAATGAAAGAACAAAATCCAATGGGCACGACATAAGTAAGGAGGAAAGAATGAATTTGATGGAAACCATCAAGAATCTGCAAAAAGATGTCCAAAGTCATAAAGTAGATAATGAAAGACTCAGAACAACCAAAGAAAAACAAGATGAATTCAACATCAACTGCACAACTATTCCATTTAGGCACAAGGGAGAATAACAATTCATCAACTTAAAGGAAAAGCATCAATGTGGTGGGATCATTTTGTACAAGTGTAAAACATAGATGAGAAGAATGTTACTTGGGAAACATTTAAGGAATATTTTGGAAAGAAATACTTAACCAAACACTACTTTGATTTGAAAATGAAAGAGTTCTTCGAACTCAAACTTGGAAGCATGACTATAGATGAGTATGAGAGAAGGTTTTTAGAATTATTGAAATATGTTCCCTTTATCAAAGATGAACAAGTGAAGATTCAAATATATTTAAGTGGACTGCCATCATTCATAAGTGATAAGCTATAGTATTATGATCCCAAGATGTTGGAAGAAGCCATAAGAAGAGATAAATGTTTCTATGATCAACATAAAGGAAGAACAACTTTTCAAAAGGCTTAGGAGGAAAAAAAGAAAAACAATATGGAGCAAAGGAAGAAGGGAAACCAACCCCCATTTTTCAGAAATGATACTCAAAGACATCCAGTTTCTGAAGATCCTAGGATGGATGCAACCATGGGACAAAGACCAAGGAAACAACTCATAAAGTGTTGGGGTTATAATGGAGACCATATGTATCGAGGATGTCCTCTCAGAGCTGAAAACACAAAGGTTATTCACAATGCACAACAAGATGAAACAATAAAAGATGTGGGCAAGAACATACCTAGAATTTATGCAGCCTTGGATAACAAGCATGCTAAATTTTAGTCTCACACGATTGAGGTAAAAGGTAAAATCCACAACCAACTTATTTCTATTTTGATTGATTCAGGAGCTAGTCGTAGTTATTTAGATCCTAAAATGGCAGAAAGGTTTCATCTTCCAAGAAGCAAACTGGAAAAATCTTGGTTGGTACAGTTAGCTACTGAGACTAAAAGGAAGATTAATGAAATGGTTAAGGCTTGCCCAATGGAAATGAATGGGTTGAGTACCAAAGTAGATATGGATATCATACCTTTGGGATCTTATGACTATCTCGTTCACATGGAATGGCTAGATAAGCACCATGCAATTTTGGACTGTTACAACAAAAATTTTACTTGCTTATATGAGGAATGGAACTTAAGGAATGTACATGGTATCCCAAGAGCTATAACTATCAAAGAAGTCTCATCCTTGCAATGAAAGAAAAGTTTTAGAAAAGGATGTCAATTGTTTGTTGCACACATGGAGGAAGCTCTTAAGGAAAAGGTACCCAATATTGAAGACTATGCTGCTATAAAATAATTTGAAGATGTGTTTGAAGGAATTCCCAGATTACCACCCAAAAGGGATATTGATTTCTCAATTACCTTAATGCCTGGAGCATCCCCTACATCGAAATCTCCCTACAAAATGAGCACATCCAAGTCGAAGGAATTAAAATTGTAGTTAGAAGAAATTTTGAAGAAGGGATATATATTCCTAAGTGTGTCACCTTGGGTGCACCAATATTGTTTGTGAAAAAGAAGGATTGCACCTTGAGACTTTGCATTGACTTCATTCAGCTAAATAAGGTAATAATAAAGAACAAATATCCTCTTCCAAGGATATATGACCTCTTTGATAAGTTAAGAGATGTAAAGGTATTTTCCAAGATTGATCTAAGATCCGGATATCACCAGGCGAGGATCAAAGAAGAGGACATTAGTAAGACTTCTTTTAGAACAAGGTACAACCACTACGAGTTTACAGTGGTACCATTTGGATTGATTAATGCACTGGTTGTTTTCATGTGTTTAATGAATGGTATCTTTAGAGAATACTTGGACAAGCTTGTCATTGTATTCTTGGATGAAATCCTTGTTTATTCCAAATCTGAAGAAGAACATGAACAACTCTTGATAATGGTGTTGCAAGTATTGAGAGAACATCAGTTATATGCTAAGTTGAGAAAATGTTCTTTTTACCAGAGCTAGATTCATTACTTGGGCCATATCATATCAGAAGAAGATATAGTTGTAGACCCTGACAAGATAAAATCCATTACAGAATGGCCAACACCAAGAAATGTCTCTGAGGTGAGGTCCTTCATGGGACTAGTAAGTTATTATAGGAGGTTCATTGAAGGATTCTTCCGCATTGCACACCCAATTACATATCTACAGAAGAAAGTTGTGAAATTTGAATGGACATCTGAATGTCAAAGAAGCTTTCAACATTTGAAGAGTTTACTGACAAGTGCACCAATTCTAAAAATTGTTGATCTTAATGTAGATTTTGTTGTATGCACCAATGCATGAAGATAAGGGATTGGTGGGGTCCTTAGTCATAATGGACATGGAGTGTGCTATGAATCAAGAATGACGAAGGAACATGAGAGATTGTATGCCACTCATATTTTAGAGCTAGCGACCACTGTTCATGCTCTAAAAATGTGGAGGCACTACCTTATGGGTAGGAAATTTGAATTGAGAACAGATCACAGTGGGCTGAAATATTTATTTGGACAACCAACCTTGAACGCCAGGCAAAGTAGATGGTTAGAGCTCCTTAGTGAATATGACTTTGATAGTAAGCACATCGAGGGTAAAGAGGACAAGGTGGCTAATGCTCTCAGCAGAAGAGCACATGCGATACATGCTACAACCATCAGCATGTGCAAACCCGATTTACAAAAAAGAATTTTAGAAGCTGCAAAAACAGATTAGACATATGAGGAAATGAAAGAAAAGCTACGACCAAGAAAATTGCAGTAGAAAATCGAGAATTTTGAGCTAAAGGAAGACATAATGATTATGTTCAAGAATAGAATATATGTGCCCGATAATCAAGAGTTGAAAAATCTTCTCTTATCAGAAATGCACAAGGTACCTTATGTTGGACACCCAGGATACCAAAACACGATCACAGCTTCCAAAAAGCTATATCATTGGCTAGGTATGAAAAAAGAGGTTGTAGATTTTATTGCCAAATGCATTGAATTTAAAAAATTCAAGGTTGGGCATAGACACCCAACATCTTTACTACAACCTTTTCCCATTCCGGGGTGGAAAATGGAAGTGGTAACCATGCAATTCATAACCAAACTAGCCAGGATTGTCAAACAACATGATCAATTATGGTAGTGGTTGACAAGCTTACCAAAGCTGCCCATTTCATACATGTGAAGGAAATTCACAAGGAAACCAACATTGTTGATATCTGATTGAAGGAAGTATCCATATTTCATGGGATACCAAATACTATTGTATCTAATAGATATTCCAGGTTCACATTGAATTTTTGGAAAGGGTTATTCAAAGGATTGGGCACAAATTTAAATTTTAGCACAACCTACCATCCCGAGTCAGATGGACAAACCGAAAGAGTTGACTAGATAATAGAATACATGCTAAGAATGTATGTCGTGGATAAACCCTCAAAGTGGGAGGATTACCTACACTTGGTCGAATTCACTTATAACAATAGATACCAAGCATCTATAAAGATGAGTCCATTTGAAGCACTCTATGGAAGGAAATGCAATACACCAATAAGCTGGGACAATCTAGACAATAAAACAATAATTGGACCATATTTGCTCTAGGATATGGAGGATCAAGTGATGAAGATAAAACCTAACTTAAAGTTTTCCCTGGACAGACAAAAATTTTATGTTGATAAGCATAGAACTCTTAGAGAATTTTCAGTAGGTGACCATGTATTTTTTAAAGTAAAAGCAAGACGAAGTTCCTTTGAGATTGGAAAGGTGCTCGAAATTATCAACAAGATACTATGTTCCATTCAAAGTTTTGGAAATGATTGGTCCTGTAGCTTATATGCTTGCATTACCATCCTCCATGCGAATTCATAATGTTTTTCACATATCCTTACTCAAAAATATGGACCTGATACTAATCATGTCATTGATTGAAATGTGATTCAGGCAGGGCCAGAAGGTGAATTCCAGGTACAACCAATATGAATTTTGGAACAGAAAGCAAAACAAATCTAGAATTGAGTCATAAATCTAGTAAAGGTCTAATGGACCTGGTACAGACCCAAGGAAGCAACCTGGGAACATGAAGATTCTATGCGGGTAGAATATTTGCATCTTTTTGTAAATTTTTAAAATTTTGTTGGTACGTATGTATATGTTGCACTGAGCATAGTGCATAAACAAGGGGGATGGGAATGTAATACCCCTAAGCTAAACCCCAGTTGAAATGCAATTACAAGTATGTGTATAGGCTAGTGAGCCATGAACCTCTTTTGGCCAATGAGCTTGTTTTGTATTGTGTATTTTCACTTGAAATTAATGAAAGAAAACAAGACTACATGCAGACCATCCTGACAACAAGAGTAAGGGGGATAATTTCCAATAGAATGGGAAAGGGGAGAATACGAGTTTAGAAAAGGGGCTAACCTAAGGGGGCTTAAGCCAAAAAGGAATATTATATATATATTCCTAAAGTTAAAGTCTAAAGTAGGGGATAATGCATTTTATCCTAAGTCCCTATGAGGAAACGTATGATCATGTGAGGGAACCCATGTGTGGCCCATGTAGTTTCCAACATGACAAGTGTCAAGTTGGGAACATGCACATACATTTTGGGGACTTTAGCTCATTCATCCACCATTCGATCATTATTCACCCACCTCACTTCATTGCTGGCATCGAGACTTTCATGTTGCCATTACCGTACCTGTACCTGTACCTGTACACGAGAGAGCGCAGGATTATTCCCAAGAGCGCTGAAAGATAATAGTTAAGCTGAAGATGCGGGTTGTCAGGTCCGTGTGCATTCTCTATAGGTGAGAGAACTGCAGGGAATTTGGTTCCCAGAGGTGCCAATTTGTCGTCATAGAACTTTGATTATTCTTGTTTGTCTTGTTGTTAAAGTTTAGAAGGGAGTGGGCAACCATAGGGGGCAGACTTCCTGGGTGGTACAATCATGTGGGGAAAGTATAGTCTATAAGATTGTTGTTGAACTTGGCACCTGTATTGAGATATTACTGCTGCTGAGAGACCTCAAGGGATATATTTTCCTTGCCCTGGTGGAGTTCAATTCCAGCTCGAGGGTGACCTATTCTCAGTTTGTGGGGAACAATGTCTAGGGTTGGGAAGAAAGTCAGAGGTCCACATGCAATTGGTGGTTTAATTGTTCCATATAAGTGATCATTATGTGCTTGTTTAATTATTGTTGATTGAGAATGTATGAAATCCTATGTTGAGTATTAGTGTGCAAAATACTATGAATTCTGGTCATAGTTAATTGTCACTCATAATATTGTTTAAGCAATTTTCCCTATGAAAAATGTATAAAAATTGTATAGATGATGTAAACTGGTAATTATGTCATGGGTTCCATAATTATCATTATCCCGAGCGTATTGGTGATGAGACTGGTTCAATAATGGAGTTTGTAGTTGTAATACCCTGAAAATGTTTATCAACGACTCTGTTTATATCTTTGACTGTCTATGTAGAATTCACAATTGTACATATGATAAGTGGGGTAATTACCTATCTTGTTACAAGCAAAGTTAAGTAAGTAAAAACTTTTGGGATAGAAAGGCCTTGAACAACTGCAGACAGTGTGCTGGGCGTAAATTTATCATCCTTAGATCGTGTTGAGAAAATATTAACAGTTCGGGGTGGGTTATACAACCTCTATATGATCCCGAGAGTCTTAGGAAAGCCTCCGAGGAAAACTTAGAGCATTAAAGACTAGATTTGTACTAATTTAAGGACGTCGATGTAGCATTGGATATGGTACTCTGATGAAAGACTACGAGAAACCTTCTTCACCGTAGGATATATCACTGATGACGTGTATTTCATGTCAATCTACGTGGAAATTCCAAGAGGAGAGTGGCCCACGATGCCACGTGTCATGGTGTTAAGGTATTTGGGGAAACAAAGGGTGGCGTGGTCTAAGGGCTATGTGTCAAGTCAAGTGACAACGTTATGTAGGTCCATGATTGTAACTTGCAAGTAGTGGACTCAGGAGCATGGTGGGTTCACGGAGATGAGAAAGTGAGATGGATGAGTTCGTGATTCTGTGAGTCTTCCAACTCGTGAACTCGACAGGATCACAAAATAATCTAAGTGTCGAGACCTCTCGGACAGACTAATGAAGTGAAGGCACAAAACTATGCATCTATGAATGAAAAGGAAGCTAAGTGTTGGGGGGTGGGTTCATGAAAGGTACGATTATAGACTATGAGCCCACAAGACCACCACCTGCGAGTCCGTGAATATAGTAGGGTTGTTAGAAGAAGCGAAAATTTTGATACCCCATCCCTTAGAAGGTATTTTTGGGGTCGGGTATGTTACAAGTATGAATCTACAAGGAGCATAACTTAATTACCCATAATAAATAAGCAATCCTTTTTTGTTTATAAAGTTGTAAAACACTTCAGGTCTTCCTTAAGAATCATTGGAAAGTAATAGTACCTCACCGTGATGTTTGAATGTTATTTACTCAACAAGAATTTGGGGAATGCAAAGGAAACTCAATGACAACCATCCAAGAATTTGACCTTGAGATTAAACTTGCTCACATTATGTGTGGACAAGGATTATGTAAGTTGGTTGCAGAATCACAAGGTAATGCAATAAGGAAGAAGAGGGATGGGAAAATGAGTTTTTTTGTTTATAATAATGAAATCCTCTACCTTCCAACTACTACAAATTCATGGTATACTAATGTGATTTTTTTCTACACCATGGAACATGTCTAAGCCACATGAATTGAAAAGAATTTTTTTATTTATGACTAAAATATTCTTAGTACAAATTGATTAATGCCATCCTTTTCTAGAATAACTATGATGGAGTATTGTAATATGTCTAGAAAAGGAAGATGCTGAAAAAGTCTTGAAGGATCTCCATGATGGGTTTGCTGGAGGTCATTTTTCTGGTGAGACTACAACTCATAAAGTCTTGAGCGCTAGATATTATTATCCTACTCTCTTTCAGGATGCACATACTTATGTAAGAAAATATAAAACTTGTTAGTTGAGTGTGGGAAGAGAGAAAAAATCATGAATACCACTACAACTTGTCACGGTTAGTAGACCATTCGAATAGCGGGGTATGGATATCATAGGGCTGATAAACCCTCATTCGTCAAAGCAACAAAATTACATCTTAATTGTGATGGATTATTTCACTAGGTGATCATAAGTTATCCCTCCGACGTGAATACATGAAAGAGTAGTCATTCAATTTTTGGAACAACACTTATTCACTAGATTTGGGGTCCCTTCCATCAATGTGTTTGACAATGTTGCTTGCTACCACCTCACATCTAGGGGTAAATAGAGGAAATTTTTTCTCCTATGATCCACATCACATACACTACTTCCACATATGACATCCATGGTTCTCCACATATAGTTTCCCACAGATGCTTCCCACATATTGCTCATTTCACTCTCACTTGTGACTATGGTGCTTTGCCCATAGGCGATAACTTGTTTCAATACTTCATATTAAGTGATAATTTCCTATGCACTTGTCATCATAGTAGTGATCAAGCGGTTGAGTCAGATAATGGATCATGATTCCAGGAATTTATACCCGTTACATGTTCGACAACATAGGTATTGCAATAGAGGACGAACACCTTCAATAACCACTCACACAACCAGATCAAATATCAACACACCGATGTTTTGACGTGGTAAAATCCCTACGGGGAAACATCCATGGCCCCAACCAACACAACCACTTGGATTAGTTTATTAATGCAAAAGAAAAAGATTACAAAGAGATTTTACAAGAGAATTTCTCACAATCGATCATCGAAAATGACCCTCCATGCTCTTTAAATAGGGACCATGGACCAATCGGGTGTTAATCCACATATCAATGGCCGTTAATATCGAGGAGAATATGAACCTTCAGATCACTCTATGTCGGGAACATATCTTGACCGTTGGATTTCTGATCAGGGGATCAAATTTTGCTCAATTTTCAAAGTGCTCGGAATGAGATGAAAACAATGCCATTGCGTCTGTCTCATCTTCCTGATTCCGGCGGTATATTTACTTTCACAAATGGAGTCCGTATGGAGGATATATCGTGATCTGACCGCCAAGCCAAACAGGTAAAAATTTGGGATGCTGACTGTACCTGTCCGTACAGTCCGTACGACCACGTGGAGGGCCGTACCATCATGATGATGTGGTGCATTTTGGTTGGATGTTCGTTGACCAGTAATATGCTGACACGTGTCACTATGTGGTTGGTTAATATGTTAGTGTTTATATAAAATGGTTTGGAGG
>ML784527.1:691309-706402 GCA_009831015.1 Picea engelmannii
CTTGATTACAACTTGGTGAGGTGAAAACTCTACGGTTTTACCTTCACCTGAATGAGTGATTTGATATACTGATAGAAGGTTACAAGAAAGACTTGGAACACATAATACATCATTGAAATGACCATTTTCTACTTGAACTGTTCGATATCCTTCGACACTAAGAGATCTATCATCACCCAAAAATATTTTCTTGGTGTTACATTCATTTAGAGTAGAAAATATGTCTCTATCCTTAGCCGTATGTTAAGATGCTCCAGAATCAATAAGCCACTCATCAGAGGTAGAAGTAGAAGTTGTGTTGAAGGAGAAACCAAAAGCAGAAAGTGCATGTCCATGAGAAGGAGAAGAAGAAGTAGAATAAATACTGATGTTGTGCTTCTTCATCGCTTCTTCTAAAGATGCCATCTTATTGAAACATTTGGACCCATCATGACCATATTTATCACAAAAGTTGTAATGTCTGTTAGACTTCTTATTTTTATATTTTTCTCCTTTGTCACCATTAGGAGCTTAAGTTGTTTGAGTGGGTTTGGGACCCTTATATTGCTTGTTGTGGCGATGATGTTGCTTCTTGGGATCTTTCTGATGGACAAATTAGGCTTTGTTGGAGGTACCTGCATCATTGATCACTCCAAGTTGTATAAGATTATCTTTCTCTCTAATCAAAGCATCACAAAAGTTCTCAAGAGTGGGTTTTACATAAGTTGTCCTTAGAGCCTCTTGCATGGCATAGAAGGTAGATACAAACATAGAATATGCACTACCTAGCTTAGAAAGAATAAGATAGATGCAACAATCTTCATCTATCTTTATCTTACATTCTTCACATAAAGTTCTGAGTATTTTAAACTTAGATAGATAGTCTTCAATGCAAGAAAAATTACTTGGACTTAAATTCAGTACTTAATTTTCTAACTGCCGTGCTCGAATAATATTGTGTTTACCAAACACAGATTCAATCTTTTCCAAAGATTCTTTGGGTTTATCAATTGATTGAAGGTGGAACCTTAAATCAGGAGAGATGGACATTCCAATTAATCCATGCTCTTCATCATTCATATTATCCCATTTGACTTTCTTATCAACATAAATGGGTGTTGTTTCCTTCCCAAGGCAATTCGGTACAAGCCTTTACTTCTTAATAAATCCTCCATATGGGATTTCCATTGGAAGTAGTTGGTGCTGGTAAGCAAAAGATTACTTGAAGAAGTGATCCAGGAGGATATTCACAATCGACACATTTTCAGTCGGATTCAAATACTGCCAACATTGTCCAGTTAACAAAGAGCTCGCATTGATCTTTCCAATGCATTTCGAATGAAGTCAATTGGACTTCACATGCTAGAGATATGTCTTGTTGATATTTAGGGGCAAAATGACATTTGTAAAATGCTTAATACATGAGATAGGGTTGCCATAATTATGTATTTTTCATCATTTAAAAGGGATTATTTGGTGCAAAGCCATGTTGGCTTTCAATCCCTAGTCTCAAGGAGAGTCGAGATCTTCATGGATGGTTGAGATATATTCTCAAACCAATCCCTTGAGATATGCCAAGATCCTAATTTAGGGGATCTTGAGAGATATTATCTCCATGAAAATCTTGATGTGGTTGAGATGGAGATGTTATATAAACCCTTCTTGGGGGTCAAGAAGAGGGGAAAGAAATGAAAGAGCTTGTGGAAAGCTTATTGAGAGCTTATTGGTTCAAAGGATGTCTTTGTAAAGGAGAAACAGGTTGTAGGCTTGTTATCCCTTTTAAAGCAGAATCAATAAAGCAGGTTCATGGGATTCATGAATCTAGAGACGTAGCCAGGGGGTCTAGTGAACTCCGTTATCATATTGTTTTCAATGTTGTATGTGTGATTTTGATGCATTCTCACTTGGTTAAGTAGAGTTTTATTTGCAAAAACAAGCACAATAATTTTGATAATTTGATGCTTTCATGTTAATGTATTCATTAATGAGGCATTTTTAATGAATCCTATCGCCCTTATTCACATGCAATCACGTCAGTAAAAGATCTTATTTTTGAAGATTTGGATGTAAGAAGATTCTCACCAAGTTTTCAGATCAAGTGGTAAGAGAGCAGGGCTAACCAGTTTTGAAGATTGTGAATATCACCATGGGAAAAGGAACGAAGCAAGTGTGGCTCAAAGAGTTGGAAGAAATCAACAAGTGCATTCAAGCAGAGAATGTAGAGCTCAGAAGGCTTCTACAAGTTGCAGAAGAGGAGAAGCAGATATTGCAACTCCAGTTACAAGTCAAGGAGGATTTATTGACAAAGTTACAGAATGATGAAGGCTTGGTGAAGCCATCTTCCACACCCAATCCATAATTGATAACTGAGGTAAATAGTGTCGATAATTCTTCAGTTTCATGTTCATCCCTTGGTGACGATAATGCTTCTTTTGGATATTTGGAGAAGCATACGTTAGGAATTGGTAAAAAGCTCCTAACTAAGATGGGATACAAAGGAGGAGGTATTGGTATTAATGGTCAAGGCATCACTCAAACACTAGAGGTGGTAGAAGGGCCTAGATTTGTAGGATTGGGATATGTTGAAGGATAATGCTCAAAGGCAACAAAAGTAGTTGATTTTTCGAGCAAACAATTCAATCCATTTAAGAGAAAAGATGGCACATCACTTTCTTGAAGTGATACATCCGGCAAGAGATCCCAGAGAAATTCGAAATCTCCTCGAAGAAATACACAAAGGTATAAAAAACATGATTATTCTAATGTATCTTTGCATTGTAATCATAAAACAAATAATATGTGGAAAGTTTACCCATGTACATTATGTGGCTTGCATAATCACTGTCTTGCAAAATGTTGGAAGAGGAAATCTCTTCAAAATAAATTCTTGTCAAATAGCAAGGAGATGAGATATGAAGACCATCATCCTCGTCATAAGATGGAGAAAGACAAAAAGGACATGAAGTCACGAAATTTCTGCATTCATTGTAATATGAGTGGGCACTAGATCGAGAAATGCTGGAAAATTCAACCGCAATTTCGTCCCAAGAAGGATAAAAAGGTTGTGCAAAAACCCATGCAAAAGGAGGCTGTTAAATAGGTGATGGATCATGTGATCAATGTTCCTACACCAGTCTCTGAAGAAACGTAGTCACATAAGGAAGGCACCTTTGATTGGTTGGGTAAGAAGTGGTTATCATTTCTGCAAAATTAATTAATTTTTTTTATGTTATTTAACATGATTTGTAGCAGAGAAAACGTATCTGCAAACATAGATGCTGCCATGGCTTAATCGTTCACTATGCATAAAATTCAAAAGGTAGTTGGATTTCAATAAGGTCGATGAGTTCTTATTGCCTGCATGATTGCAACCATGAGCGATCAACGTGCTCCATAACAAACCACACCTTTTGGTCGACATTTTCTCGAATCACACATGTGATGATGAAGATGATTTCAACATTCTCTGGTGTATCTACAACCTGTGAGGAGTGCTTATGTAGAGGAGTGTCACCGGGCTAGAGGATATTCTCTTCGGCATTGCCTTGTCGACCGAGATTTGGAAGAAGAGAAAATAATACATCGATGTCTGGTGGAAGTCGAGAATAACCAGAGGATTCGTTTCGCTCGACCGTGCAACCAATATTTTGAGTGATTTGTCGATCAGGGTATCTAAGGACACTTCACACTTTAAATTCACGTATCCCAACGCTCCTCATTCTGCAATTCAGCTCGGCCAGATTGTGTTGGAGTCTTTCAGGTTGGGGCTCCCAAATGTGAAATGGTTTGTGATGGGTGATGATGATAAGATGTTTGTTACAGAGAATCAGCTGCGGGTTCTTAACAAATATGATCATAATCAATTCTACTACATCGACTCCATTTATGAATTTAGCAAACGGAACGTGGCACATTCGTTTAATAGGGCGCACGGTGGAGAGGGATTTGTGATAACCATGCACAATATTTGATGTGCCACGTACAATTTGGAGGTTTCTCCATACACGTAAATGATCATGTGGTTGCAAATTTCATGGAGATATTGGAGGCATTTCAATCTCATGGAATTTGGTCCCAATCCCTCGAAGGATCAATTAGTTGGTGCTGTTAAAATACACTTCATTTCACAACAATTGGATGAGTTGTAGGTGATAACTGGATTTGTGCAAGCTGCAAAATGACTAAAGATAGTTTGCAGTTGAATTTATGGCTTAGCGAAGCGATGACGTTCGGTCAATTCTTCACCGGTATGTTATCACGAGTCTGATATGCCATGGTCGATGCTGCAGAACAAGGATGGGGATGGGAGATGGGAGATGGTTCTTGGATCTGGCATTAAATATGTGGCACATAATTGAAGCAAAACCTTTCCAGAGAATGGTTTGTGTTGCAACATCAGGGGGTAATCTATGTCTGCATAAGGAAGATGTCGAGTTTGCAAAACTTTATTTATTATTATTATTATTTTAATCCTATTAGCAAGGACCTGATTCGGCTTCCTGTGCTCAATGGGCATGTTAAATTGGCTACTTTGTCAGTGAATCTTAATTCCACAGACTACAAAGTATTGGTTGCAGATGTTGCACCGTCTCTTCCTGATGATGTACTTGACAGTTGCCAGATAAGTGATGTTTTCTCGATTGTAGTATATCAGCGAGAAAATGTTGAGCGTACGACCAGAAGAGGCATAAGCATAGCCTGTCGATTTGAGGGATATACGTGGATTGATTGAAATCCATGATTAGTGTTGTTTTTGCTGGGAATTTGATTAGCCACTCTTAATAATTTAATGAGAGTGAGAGGCATTTTTATTAAGTGAAAATGCATTTTTATTGAGAGGATTCAAATCTGGAAGCGCAGTTTGAAGAATATTTTCTTCCTTTGAAAGGAGATGAACAAAAATCTTGGTCATTACCCATACCAGAGATAAGTATGCCAAGGAATATCTTTGACAAAATTCTTGGTGTAATCTAGTTTGATACAACATTAAAAATTTTGTTTATTTTGTTTGACAAAAACTTGGCTTTATTGTAATCAGTTGAATGAGGGGATTTGCCTAAAGCCATTTTGGCTTTTCTTGTAAACTTGACCAATGAGTATGTTTATAAAGTCTTGGCAAGTAAGAAACTTATGCAGGTATAAAGTAAGAAACTTATGCAAGTATAATTTTGGAGGTCCAAAATTTTTTCTCTGTGGGGAGGTGTGATCCAGGAGGATCTTCACAATAGACACATTTTCAGTCGGCTTCAAATACTGCCAACATTTTCCAGTCAACAAAGAGCTCACACTGATATTTACGATGCATTTCGAATGAAGTCAATTTGACTTCACATGCTAGAGATATGTATTGTTGATATTTAGGGGCAAAATGACATTTGTAAAATGCTTAATACATGAGATAGGGTTGTCATAATTATGTATTTTTCATTATTTAAAAGGGATTATTTGGTGCAAAGCCATGTTGGCTTTCAATCCCTAGTCTCAAGGAGAGTCCTAAGGAGAGTTGAGATCTTCATGGATGGTTGAGATATATTCTCAAACCAATCCCTTAAGATATGCCAAGATCCTAATTTAGGGGATCTTGAGAGATACTATCTCCATGAAAATTTGATGTGGTTGAGATGGAGATGTTATATAAAACCTTCCTGGGGGTCAAGAAGAGGGGGAAGAAAGGAAAGAGCTTGTGGAAAGCTTATTGAGAGATTATTGATTCAAAGGATGTCTTTGTAAAGGAGAAACAGGTTGTAGGCTTGTTAGCCCTTTTAAAGTAGAATCAATAAAGCAGGTTCATGGGATTCATGAATCCGGAGACGTAGCCAGGGGGTCTGGTGAAGTCCGTTATCATATGTTGTCAATGTTGTATGTGTGATTTTGATGCATTCTCACTTGGTTAAGTAGAGTTTTATTTGAAAAAACATGCACAATAATTTTGACAATTTGATGCTTTCATGTTAATGTATTTATTAATGAGGCATTTTTAATTAATCCTATTGCCCTTATTCACATGTAATCACGTCAGTAAAAGATCTTATTTTTGAAGATTTGGATGTAAGAAGATTCTCACCAAGTTTTCAGATCAAGAAGCCATATTAAATATGTAGATAACATGTATTTAAAAACTGAAACTGATGATCTGGATGGAAAGATCTAGAAAAATTAGGCGGTTTTTAAAAAAAAACGGCACTGAAAAAGGACTTCGGATGTGAAAGTTATGCCCTTTAAAAAAAAGACATAAACGGTAACCAAAGGAACACGTGATGGTGTAAGTTGCTTTATGAAGTGACCCACTTTTATAAAAATAAGTGGGGATCACTTTATCAATGAAGTTACTTTATAAAAGAAAAGTTGTATGCAAAATAAATAACTCTAAAATATTAAAACTACTTAGAGTGATTCACTTTTATATTTGAAGTGAAATACACTTTACAATGGAGCATGAACTTTTTCAAAAAAAGTAACAAAAATAGAGACTTGAACTCAAGACCTCTTATTTAATAAAGAAACTTTTAACCAAATGGTCTAGCAAAACATATTGTATTGTTTAGCAAGATGATTGTTGTTGTTGCTGTTGTTGTTGAAGACGGTCTTGGAGAGCGTGCAAAAAAAAACCTTTTTTCACGCAATAATTTTTTTTCGCTTCTCGATGACAACAAGGGTTAGATCTCAGTTAGTTTACCCGGAAAATGCACCTTTTACCTATCTGTTTCTGATTTTCCAAGATCACATAGAGTGCAGGGCAAAGAGAATACACAGATCTAAAATAGAAGTGACCCGTAAACAAATAATATAAAACTGAAATAAAACCAAAATAATACTTTGCAAAAATTTAAAAATGGCATATTCAGGCTTTATACCTCCAGATCTAACTGAAATGGTTGTATCTTGGGTAAACAGAAACCTTTTTGAGTGAAACGAAAAGTGTTCCTCACTGAAACGAGCGCTCTAGACACAATGGAACAATCCTCTCAGACCATAAATTTATGGAAATGGCAGAAAATGAAGATGAAACAACTCAACTGCACGATCTCGATCTACAACAGGAGTGAGTCTTCAAACAGGATCTGATACCATGTTCGACAACAAAGTTATTCCAACCGAGGACGAACACCTTCAGTAACCACTCACATAACTAGATCAAAGATCAACACACCAATGTTTTTACGTGGTAAAACCCCTACGGGGAAACATCCATGGCCCCAACCAACACGACCAGTTGGAGCAGTTTATTAATGCAAAATAAAAGGATTACAAAGATATTTTACAAGAAAGTTTCTCACAATCGATCATCGAAAAATGACCCTCCATTCTCTTTAAATAGAGATCATGGACCAATCGCGTGTTAAGCCACAGATCAATGGCTGTTAAGATTGAGGAGAATATGAATCGTCAGATCACTTTATGTCGAGAACATATCGTGATCGTCAGAGTTGCTAACTACAAATGCATACTATAGAAACACACTAAGAAACACACTTTTACCTAACGACACATTAGACCAAGTAGATCTTAAGTAACTCCTAAGCGTCTAAATATCCTAACATTTCTTGTTTCACCTTGGTGGTCATCCCCATTTCCTAGATAAGTGTTGTCACTCTTGAGTAGGGTTGTACTACTGGGTGGCTTTGAAGGGGGTGACATGTCCATATCCTAGCTCATACATAACCTTTTCTATCCTTCCTAACTTTCATTATCCCTTATTTTGGGTTGGTTGTCATATGTCATCCATATAGGTTTGTGCTTCATAATCTCACGAGAAGAAGGAGCTAGAATGCTCGAGGTTGATGCAGCTCGATATATATATATAGAAAGAGAAAGTGATAAACTCAAAATGAAAAGAAAAACAAAGAAGAAATAAAAGCAAAGTCAATAATCAAGAAATATAAAGTATGAACTTTGCCCCCTCGATAAGAGGCCATCACCCCAAGTCCCATGTAATGAATGCAAACCTAAAAACGAACTTCAGCCAATGAAAATCAAAAGCCAAAAGAGGTTGAATGAATAATGAAAAAGTTAAATAAGGGGTTTGGAAAGACAGATTGCCAAGGAAAGGGCAACTCATTACGTAGGCACTTCCTCATAAAAAGGTGTTCATGTGGATGAATATCTTACATAACCTCACATGAATATGTGAAACCACCCATGAAGTAAACTACAAACCATACCATACATCATTACACATACTCCTTGATGGTTCTCTTGGGAAATACTCCTATTCTTGGGTACTGACACATGTAATAGGGGCTAATGATGATCCTCCCATACCTAAACTCGACAATTTGTATGGATAGGTAGTGTGACGCTTGAAGATGATGCTCAATGTGATCTACCTAATGGCATTTACATTTGACATGACTCACTTCTTATATTGTATTGGACTTGTGCATGCCTCTGTATTGATGGATACATTTAACCACATGACCCCCTCCTTGGATGATGTACTTCCCATGGCTATTCACTTGGATTGAGCCTTGGTCCTTTGGAGGACGTTTGATAGGCTACTTGCATGTTTGATGGAGGCCATCCCATCATTTTAGAGAGGATGTTCCACTTACTTTGGAGGATGTTGAGCCTTATGATGACACCACACCCTTGTTGAGACACCTTAGCACATTCTTAGAGATGATGTGGCACATTTGGAGGGGATATTCCACATTTCCATGATGATTTGGTGCCTATTGATGAGACGTCATACTGTTTTGGAATGATATGTCACTTGAGGATGAAACATTGCACCTCTTGAAGGGAATGTTTCACTTTTTGAGCCCCTACACACCACTTTGGAGTGAGTTCTCCACTCTTGGAGATCATTTATGCCAGGAGTGTGGCCTCTATCATGCATTTATGAGGCATGATTTGGAATTATAACACTTTTAATTGACTCTGGGAGCATCGTTGGGGATCTTGTTGACCTATCCACTCATGTATCATGGATTATTTATGTATTATGGACTTATCTCTAGGGTTTATAAAAAGACAAAGGAATATTTTATTTTCTTAGGGCTTTACTAGAAAAATAATGTTATTTTAATGAGAAAGTGCTAGATCTCTCATATAAATAAGAGAAGCACTTCTCATTTTGTACCATTGATACTTGTGGAGAAAAATTAGTTATCTACTTTCACTCATTTCTTCTTAGCTATGGATGGATATATAGAGTGCCTACTTGAGGAGATGTTTTGTGGATGATTTTGCTATTTTTTTGGATTTTCATGCCTAGGGTTTATGGATGAAAACAATTTTTTGAATAAGTGGTCTCTCTAGATCTTGTTGTATTTTCTTATGAATGATTATTAAGTGTAATTGTAATTCTCTAGTGGTGGCGGTGCATTCTCTTCATATTGTTCTGGGACAAATCCATTCATCTAAACCCTTGGAAGATTTCTAGTGGAGTATCTTCCCTTGAATTATCTTGAAGCTTATAAGGTAGTAGGTGGATGTTCTAGGGTTTGTAGTGGACTACCCTAGATATCACCCTATATCTTCTTACATGTTCTCAAGGGAGTCCTTAATTGACCCGATATGCCCCCAAAAAATAATAGGCACTAGTTTTCTCTCATCTAATCAATCATAAATTCTAAAATTAAAATTTTATCTTTGTTTTAGGGTAAATCTAGCATTTGTTTAACGTACAATTCAATTTCCAACCATCAAAAACCCTATACATCTAGGCTTTTCATGCATATTTTAGACCTCAAAATTTAGGGTTTTCTTGCATATTATTCACCTAAAATCCTAGGGTTTTCTTGCATGTTTTGACCTAAAATCATTTTATTGCATAAATTTGCCTTGCTGATTTATATTATTACATAATTAGGGCTAGACATCTTTCTTTCATTGGCTTTTATATGCATGTTAAATTTCATATTTTGCAAGTGGTGCAAACCCTAGGTTTATTCGTTGTTTTAGCCCTATTTTCTATTGGTTTATAACTCATTTCGAGGGCTGAATTGCGTTGGTGTTGTAACTTGTTTGTTGCTGTAATTTCCTACATTTATGCAAGTTTTACAACGACCATTTGTAGTTTTCATATCTGAGTGGTTTGGGGATCATTTTACATTGAATAATAACGTGATAAATCCTTTAGGCAACCCTAATGACATATCAAACCAAATTTGGAAACTACCTTGAACAACCACCTTATCTTCACCTTGCTTGATATATTTCATTGGGGTTGTATTGGGTAGCTACATATGAGGCCTTAGACTTGATTGCGTCTTTCCTTATGATTCCTTAAGGCTACTAGGGAAGCTTCCCTTGTGTTGGATCCATGCTTCACTAAAATCAGGGATGTTGTTTCCTAGGCGACAGTGGTAACACTTATAATGTTCCACTCATCTTTGTACCTTGTGAAGGATTTGTATTAAGGTGCAAGACTGTGTAACGACAATACTTATTTTTCTTTGTCCTTGCTACACCTCAAATTAACTTCAGTGCACCTTATATTTCATCGCTAGATGTGATCCAACATATGAGCATATTATGTCTATTATTGTATCGTGATGAGCTAAAAGTGTGGATATCTTTGTAATTATGTATTGTATTGGGCCATGCTTAGATGATATATGTATCAGTGTGGGACTTAGGTGGTATCTCCAGACACCTTGTGTCCAGTCAAGGCCCATCCATTTAGTCCCCATTTCAAGATGGTCCTTGATCTTATGGCTTAGGCTGACTTCCCCCTGGTGGCATTATGTTGGCACCATGTTAGTCATTTATGACCTGGGTCAGTATGCGAGGGTCCTTAGATGGATCTACTAGGACAGATGATCTAGGGGAACTTCTAGCCTTCCTCACTTCTTTGTATGTAATGTAAAAGTGTTGCTCATGTTGTAAAGGTAGTCATACCTATTTAAAGCACACTTATCATATGCTTAAGCATGGACCCCCATCTTATGTATTTGCCACACTTTGGCCATGGAATTTTGGAGATGATTCTACATATACTCATACGATTTCATTCTTCTCGAGATAGTCTCATATATCTCGAGGTAGTTCATGTATCCCAAGGCACTATTCACATTGTCTGAGGCACTTTTGAGTTATTTTCACATGCATGGGTATCCTCTTGACATGCCGCATTGAATATCCTAGATCGCTCTCCCATTTCATCACTTTTTGAGCTATTTATTACTTGATATGAGGGTTGACCTCACATGTGTGGACGTCATATTAGCCATTGTAGAGTTTTATGTATTATTCTAACTTGGAGGGTCACTTTCCACCCTTTATGGAGGTGTCTTGCTTGATATGTGGACATGCTCATCCCTTGGAGATATCATTTGAGGATTGATGAGCATGATTAGAGGATTCATCCACTTTTTGGGGGTTATTGCACTTCATCCATGAGGTTGTTCCACCTTTGGAAGCTAGATGTTGGCTTATTTATTCCTTGGAAGACTTCTACACCATGATTTGCGGCTTATTTCTTCCTTGGAAGACTTCTACACCATGATTTGCGGCTTATTCTATGCATTTTTAAGGGAATGTTGAGCTCAATTACCAAGTTGAATTCTCATTTGTGGGATGCCCCCCTCTCTTGGATGGTTTTATGTACATATGGAATGTTTTACTTATATCTTGACTTAGTCTCCTTCATTATGTGGATGACAAGTCACTTTTTGTAATTCTCCTAGGCTAAATTTAGGGGGGTAAAAAAGTGATAAAGAATGAGAAGGATGTAGAAGCCTCATCTAAAAATAAAGGCTCTCCTCTCATTCCAAGTTGTTGTCGTTGTTGGATATAATTCGAGAATACAATTTGTTGAATATCTACCTATTGGAGGTTTTCGTGTTAATTCTTGGAGTGTTCTTTCTTTCTTGGATTATTTCTTGGTGCATTAAAGATTTGTTGTGATAGTTCAAGACTTCTACAAATATTTCAAGATCAATCCAATGAAGGGTTACTATACCACTTGGAGAGACAACATTTTAAGATTAATTCCTTCCTTATTCTCTTGTTAGCTTGGGTAAGTGCTCAATATTTAGCGTTGTTTTTCCTCTAGGTTCCTTGGAAAGGGTTTTAAGTATTTTATTTAAGTTATAGTTGATATTGTTGGTGAATGTTTTACCTTGTAGAATCATTTCTTGTAGGGCCTTGGTATTCATTGCCTATCTTGATTAGATAAGAGAATATTATACCTTAGGGGTTCTAATCTCTTAACCCTAATCCTTAAGATAAGGACTAATTATTAGAGGGGCATATTATTGACCCCATAAGCCCTAGTGGGAATAAGGAACTTGTCTTCTCCCAAGAACCAACCAAAAAACCCTAAAATATAAATCTTTTATTTTTTGCGTGTTTAGAAAGAAATCTAACTATGAAAAATCAAAGAAAAACCTTAATTTGGATTTCTTTCCTAGTCTAGTGCATAGATCATTGATTATTCCATTTCCTAAACTAATTTTATTAAAAGTTTGTGCTTAATTGTTTATCTTTAACCCTAAAAGGAAAAGTGGTCCTATAGAGTTGTGCTTCAAGGTGTTATCTAACTTCTTGTGGGTTGATTTAAGGAGTTCTCAAATCTGGAAAACACATAACACCAATAAAAATCAGGTTTGAGGAAACCCTAGGGCTAGGATTTGGTGCTCAAAGGTTCATATTTACTCATACCTAGCTTATATTTCATTTCTATATTGTTGTTACAAGTTTATCTTACATATCTAGTGGTGAAATTGATCTCTAAAGTGTCGATAATTGCTTATATTTTTCTTGGAAATCTTATTGGTGAATTCAAATGCTAACATTGGAAATCGTAAGGAGGATTCACCATCTATTTTATCAAGTTCATGCTTAGTTCATTGTTATGTATATTTGGAGCTTGATTCTAACATTTATTGGGTCGTTATTTTGTTGTATATTGTTGGTCCTAGTGAAAATATTTGAGATGTCTTCTTTCAAGTGGATTATCTCTCTCTTGTATGGTTTTCTCTTCACTTCAAATCTGAAATTTCTATGTTAACTGATCATAAAAACATATTCAAAAGTTGTGGACAACCATAAACTTTTCCTTTTCTAGAATATAATTGATTAATGCTCATAGCACACATCTCACTGTCAATTTGTGCTAAACGATTTCACTCTTTGTTCCCTAAAGTAGCTTAAAGTGGCTCATGCCTCTTTGAAGTTTCATTTGTTGAGTGATAATCATTTACTTGCAAATTTGAAGTTGTTTGTATTTTTAATATTTCATATCAGATTTGGCACACACATCCACTAGCTCCTAACCCTATTTCTCAAGTGGGTATATTGATGGTTTATGCTATTATTCCTATCTTGTTATCTTTCAAGCATTTAATGACTTATTGGAATCCTTGTGCATCTAGTTGTTAAACATTTTGTGGATTATTTGAAGTAAATCATAAGATTGCATGTTAATTAATTCACTAAGAGGTTTACTTAATCAAATAGGGATACCCCCCTTGGCTTCTAGGAGCTGGCCTAAAGTGAAGGGGAGATTGTACTAAGGTGTCAGTGGTGCATTTCCCATCTGGTCACCCCAAGTTAGCATCTATGCTGGGACATTTCACAAGGGTTCTAGTTTAGGCAGTAACAATCCTTATTGTCTGAATTTTATTTTGATAAAGGGATCATTTATAGGTATTCAACTAATTATTATCCACAAGGTAATGAAGTATCCGAGTTAACTAATACAAATATAATTCAAATTTTGAAAAAGACTATAATGGAGAATCATAGGAATTGGCACAATGCTTTTCAAAATGCTCTATAGGATGATAGAGTTACTCCTAAGGAGGCATTGGGTACCTCTCCTTACCATCTAATGTATGGAGAAGAGCAATTATTCCAACCAATATTTTCTTGCCATCCTTCTGATTGTCTTAGTATTCGAGGGGTCAACCTTATTTTGTCCTTCAAAACATAATTGGTACATCAATTATGTTGGAATAAAAGAAGGACAAGACCAAACACAAATTTGCAGCTCACCAACAGATTATGAAAATATGGTTTAATAAACATAAGGCCGGTGATAAGGATTTTGAAGTAGGTGATTTGGTATTGAAGTGGGACAAAGTCAACGAACCCAAAGGAAAACATACAAAGTTTCAGAATTTATGGCTTGGTCCTTACCAAATTATTGAAAAGATAGGTGTTGGTAGATATATATTACAAAGTTTGGAAGGTGAACTTGATTTTCTTCTTGTCAATGGATAGATCCTAAAATGATACTTCACTTGATTACTTGTATAAGCAATATTATATACCATAATTTTGATTCTTTATTTGCTACATTTGGTTTGATTTCATTAGTTTGGTTTATGTTTAGTTTTTGAAAATTTATTATTGTCATTTGATTCTTTCTTTACATGTTTTTGTTTACGTTAGCATAGTTTGCATGAATAATTTTTGTTGTTTTCCTTAAAAACTTTTTAGAGGTTTCAAGTTTTTAGCCTATAGCGAAACATGCCATCTAGTTCTCGGTTGTGTATCTTATTTGTTCTGATAGAAAAAGTAAAGTGAGTCAATAGTGAGCATGGTTAGGAGTTATAAAATATTTATAGTTTTGTTTAAGTGTATTTTTGAAAAAATACAATGCTTTGTTGGTGAAGGTATTAGTTGTTGTCAAACATGAATCAATTAAACAAGTCAAAAAATGTAAAGTCATGACCTAAATGATGAGGGGAAGTTGATGAGTGTCTGTTATAACCCTAATTTGCACCAGACATGCTTACCTGGCATCAGGCCATCTTAGATTCCTTCTTTTCTAAAGCACTGCTAAACAAATCTTCTTAAAAACACTTTTTATAAAGGCCCACGTGCCCTGCTCTATTACTGCACGCGTGTACACGCTCACTGACCCAAAACAACCCGCGTGTACCTAAAAAAGCACGAAAAAAGGAAAGTTTCTGACGGAACACACAACTTTGGGTGAGTTAACTAAACCTTCTGGCCATGCATGGTCGAGGGTTCGTCCAAATACCTAGCTTCTTCTAGCCTATAAAAGAAGGGTTAGGGGTCCCATTTGGAAGAGGAGAATCATAGTAAAGAAACTATACCTAATTGCGCATTCCCTTTGTCCCAACCCTTTAGACTTCCTTGTGCAAAGAGAAAGATAGAGCAAAGAAGTTGGAGGATAGTTGAAGAGGAGCCCAGGAC
>ML784527.1:710361-727553 GCA_009831015.1 Picea engelmannii
AAGGAGCCTCTACAAGTTTTTTATCCTCCTTGGTTTGGAAAGTCTTGGGATCTCCCGAGATTCTGTCTTCTTTACATGAACTGTTGGCTTTTGACAAACGTCCTACTGAATATTTGGGGGTTCTTCCTCAGTTGCCTATCTCATTAGGTGGGAAGATTGTCCATGTCGATGTTATAGTTGTGCAAGGCCCGTTAGATTTCAATATGCTTCTCGGGCGATATTATGTATTTGCTATGAATGATGTGGTGTCTACTCTCTTCTGGGTGATGCATTTCCCTCACAATGGAAGCATTGTCACTATCGACCAGCTGGCATCTAATAACCACCATCCTAATTCGACATTATTTCAGACTACCCCTTTATATGTTCCTAGCGTTCGTATAGACTCTACCCCACCATGGGTTAATTATGTGGCGTCTTATCCTCGATGTTTAATTGCTTCTGAGCAGGAACCTGTACAATCATGTTTTCCTTCTCAAAACTTAGAATCAACAATTGATCCTTTGGTTTATCCAATGGGGGCATGGGAGCCCTCGCTTCCTCCTCTTGGTCCAAGTGGGCTTGAGTATCCTTCTAAGTCTGATCTCGTTGTTTGTAGATCCTCAAGCCCTCATTCTTGTGATTCTTTGTTGATAGACTCTGCCAATCCTGGCCATAACCTCCATCATCATATGGAGTATGGTCATTTTACTTCACCCTTTGGGACTGTTGACCCTCATTTGTGTGATTTCTCGGATTTTGAATTGCCTTCAGATGAGGCTATCCTTGAAGCCATGACTACGATTTCTATCCCGCAGGAGGACTTACACCGTGGTTTGTGTTTTCTTCCCGTTTAGGAGACTTCCCAAGTTGACTATCAAAGAGAATCCTGGTATGAGCCTAGCCGTGGGCTCTACCTGAACTAGTTTCATACATGAGTTGTAGCCCCCATGGAGTCTTCTTTAAGCCCTTTTTAGACTCCCTAAAGATGAAAACATTGCCGAGTGACCTTGTTTCTTCACACTCGTTAAATTGGTCTAGAAGAACGTTCCTTATAACAGGTCTTCTTTTAAGCCCTTTTCAGACCCTCTAAACATGAAAAGATTGCTGAGCAATCTTGTGGCCTTTCATGCTCGTTAAACTGAAATTTGAAGTCACGTCTGTCCGACGGTAGTTTACCCCTTTTTCGGTCTGGACGGTCAAATGTACAAACAAAGGTATACTCTATGGAACTTCAGTTCTCTAGAAGAGTACTCTCAGGTATCATTTTAACCCTTTTTCGGGCCCGAGGGACTAAATTTATGAAAAAGGAACCTCCACGGAGTCCATAGTTAAGCTCTTTTCAGACTCCATAAAATTGAAAAGATCGCCGAGTGACCTTATTCTTTCACACTCGTTAAACTGGTCTAGAAGAACATTCTTGACGGAGTCCATAGTTAATCTTTTTTCAGACTCCTTAAAAATGAAAAAATGGCCGAGTGATCTTGTCTTTACCACACTCGTTAAAATGGTTTTGAATTGACATCTTGTCGGTGCTAGTTTACCCCTTTTTCAAACTGACTAGACTACCTTCGAAAAAGGTACCCCAATGGAGTCTCCTTTTACGTTTTTTCAGACTCTCTAAATATGAAAAACCGCCGAGCTTACCTTCTCTGGGCTCGTTAAACTTACATCGAAGGATTTTACCATTGTGTGTTTTGTTAACCGTGTGTACATACCTACGTCTTTGGTCTAAATGTCGACTCCATGTTGCTCTCAACTGAACCATTTGAAGCATACCTTATACGCAAGCCTTGTAGCACTTTGCCTCTACGTCTTAACACCTTTGGCCCCCGAAGGATTTTTCCCGAGTGTCATTGCTTTGAACATCAGTCTTGTCCTTGCGCCTTGAACTTGTATGTTTGTAACACTCGTTCCTCCATTGTAACGTAACATTCTTTTATTCTATTTTCCAAAATCATTGAAAAAGACAAAAAAATCAAATATACCCCAAAAAGAGGAAGGGAAAAGTATTTTCTTTATTGGTATCACAATAAGTCGCCCTTGGATACAACACATCTGTTTGTTTGTTCATCAAAATCTGGGATTTAATACGACCTTAGGGAGTTGTTCTCACTACATAGAGCTGTGTCCTCCTCCGTTCGGTTATTCTTCCAAACATATGGAGAGTTTGCGTTGCCTCCTGCCTCGTAAACTTATGATTAATGCCATGCTGCCTGAGTCTCATCATTTGTCGTGCTATTGTCCAAGGGAAGTTTTTACCATGCCTGAGTCGTCCCCTCTGCAGTTTGTATCTTGCCCTCATACCCGACCATCCTGAACGTCCAATCAAGTCTTTGTTCGAAATCACTGAAGCCTTCAATCTGATCATCAAGATTCTCTAGTCCATGACCGACGAGCCGTCGAAGACCTCTGGGTAGTGAAGTCGTACACTCATATTACACTCCTACCTGAGTTTTGAAGATTTTTAAGTTGTTGCTCAAGCTCTGAAGACCTCATCTCCAGCCATCAGGCCTTATCAGCTTCTAAGAAGATGGATACTCTACATGTATATCTTTTTGATTTCGAGATGTAGCTCCGCTGTGTATTGTTCGTGGCTACACTTTATATAGTTATATGACATGGATCTACAGTGTATTTGATTGGTAGCCATGAGTTTATTCTATCCCGAGCATGGGTATGCCCGCCTCGGTGAGACAATTGTTATTTTTGCAGACGACGCCTCTCGATTTCTGGTCCCTGGGCTCACTTGTTTGGCACATCAGTAAAGATTGTTAATGTATTTCGGCCATCAGGTGCTCTTTTGACCTCACACATTAGGGGGCATTTGTTATAACCCTAATTTGCACCAGGCATGCTTACCTGGCATCAGGCCATCTCAGATTCCTTCTTTGCCAAAGCATTGCTGAACAACTCTTCTTAAAAACGCTTTTTATAAAGGCCCACGTGCCCTGCTCTATTACTGCGCACGTGTACATGCTCGCTGACCCAAAACAACCCGTGTGTACCTACAAAAGCACAAAAAACGGAAAGTTGCCGACATAACACACAACTTTGGGTGAGTTAACTAAACCTTCTGGCCATGCATGGCCGAGGGTTCATCCAAATACCTAGCTTCTTCTAGCCTATAAAAGAAGGGCTAGGGGTCCCACTTGGAAGAGGAGAATCATAGTAAAGAAACTATACCCAATTGCACATTCCCTTTGTCCCAACCCTTTAGCCTTCCTTGTGCAAAGAGAAAGATAGAACAAAGAAGTTGGAGAACAGTTGAAGAGGAGCCTAGGACCAGGTTCGTGGAGTAGTGCCCGGATTCATCATTGTAAGTTGATTTGTTGAAGTTAATAATAAAGAAATAGTTTTCCCGTCCCACCATATGAGGTTTTCATGGTTTATTGCATACTTGTTTATTGAATCTCTAACCCATTAATATATATATCAAATGCATGTGGAGTTTGTTGTTTGTTTTGTGTGAATGGAGGTCATCCTTGGGAGGAGAGCTGCAATCAAAAAGCGATCAAGCATGAGGAAGGATCTACATCAAACACCTGAAATAAGGTATGCTCACTTGATCTTCTTAACTATGTATTTGCTTAAGAATAATGGGGATTAGGTCTGGGATGACGGTAGAAAGTAGAAATCTTTAGGTCTTTTCTACATGCATAACTAAACCCTAAGTTCTAGTCCATAGAGGGATTTCCCACTCACAACAGTGTCTTCCTTCCTTTGAAAGGGTAAGCTTCAAATCCTAGGTGCTTGATTCACTCCTTCATTTTCATGTATCATCCTCATAAGTTCAATGGTTTTTTTACTTAAGTTCCTCGAATATTTTTTTCTAAAGGAAGGGTTTGGGGGGGGGGGGTTCTCAAGGAGAAGGAGCTTGTTAAAAGTGAAACATATTGTCAATGAGGAAATGTAGACATCTCCACCAGGGCTATGTATTCTCACTGGTAGCAAAGAAACACCAAAAGGGTAATAGAGTTTCTTATAGATTACAAGTAATACCCTAACAATGGAAGTTTTATCTAAATTGGATTCTTTCTCAAAGTTGAATGACATTGATCAAAAGGACTTGTCTATTATGTTTGGTCAAAATATAGATCTCCATGGAATGGAAAACAATTATTTCTTAATCACATATAAAAAGATATATGGGTAGTTTTTGGTTTCCAATTATGCTCTAAGTTTGTCTTTGCTTGAGATTGATTTGTTTTGTCGAAGGTATATATGCAAAGATGCTAGATACGTTCGATGAATCACCATTTGTTGAGCCCACAAAACAACATAAAATTTATAAATTTTAGGTACCAATTTTTCTTTAAGTTTTTTTATGTTGGTGGTAAATTTTTGCATTTCAATATTATTGATTTATTGCATATCATATAGATTTCAAAACGTCTTTTAATATCTAATAAAACTAAAATTTTCTAAGTCCTCGGGCCTTGTTTTGAATTGAAATGATTTATTATCAGTAAGTTTAGATCACTTTTATTGCCTGACTAACGTTAATTTTAAGTGTCAATTGAAAGTGAAATGTGTGCACCTATAGAAAAGTGAAATGCTTGCATCTAGGTCAAAGTAATTTTGTGCACCGATGTAAAGGGAAATTCAAGTGCCAATGTCAAAGTGAAATGGAAGTGTCAATGTGTTACTCTAAAGTAATGTTGTTTTGTTGATAAGTAGACATTGACGATCACTTTACACTATTCCAAATACAAAAGTAGAAATGAACAACAATGTCAAAGTTTATTTTCACCCCGATAGGGCTTGTCATTGCAAATTTTGACTTTCATTTCCCACTATTAGAAAACCTTATCAGTGACCTCACCTTGCACGTTTCCTAAGCTGTTGTACTATAGCTCACCCACACTCAATTTGAAATCACTACAATTCAAAACTTATCAAAACATGAAAGTGATTAGCGTCCACTGAAAATCCATTCTAATTTCCATTAATATGTCGATCTGATAGCTAAAATGTCCAATCGATATTTAAACTTAGAAATTTGGAGGATGCAATTGGGTTTAAACAAGATTTATCAATCATGGCGCTAGATTTGGGTAATTTGATTATAAATTTTCAAAACATTCCATTGTTTAAACCACTCAAAGCTTGAATTCGAATAGTGTTCATGAGGATTTAGCATTTTTCAAAGATTGTTTTGCATTGAGAGCTTGGTTTGTCGATGGGGATTCTTATTTCTAGTTTGAATGACTGTATGTGGAAATTTGTTGCGTTGTTGTACCTTTGCATGTGGTGAATAATATTTTTGAGTCAAAGTTCACTATGTGCGCCAACATTTTTTGTTCAAGTGCTTTTTCCCCATGATTCCTCAACACATGTATTCTTATAAAACTAAAATTTTCTAAATTTGAATGTGTGCACTTCATTATGGTAGTTTGGATCGGGAGAGCGATTTATTGTTTCATCGTGATAGAATAAATCATTTTTTTTTAATTCTTCTCAGACTTATTTTTTATTGGTATTATAATATGACTCAATTATTCTTCATTGTAAAATTCATCACAATATTGTTGGAAACAATATGCTATTATGGATTATTGTGGTGTATGGAAGTGATGTTTCTCTTTACTCTGTTTATCTGTTGTTTTTTATTTAGGGAAAATTTCATTGAGAAGATAACCTATTAGAACCCCTTCTATGTTTCCTAGAGGGAAATCCAAAGAATGAGGTGAAGCCTCCCAAAATAAATTGATAGAGAATGAAACTTTGTTGGAGGAATATGTTAGTGGGATTCAGATACCTATACTTGAGGAACTTGATCAACCACGACCTATATACTAATATATTGAGGCCAACATAGAATAAAAAATTAATTACCTTGGATGGAATGGGCTATATCAAAAATTCTGCACCAAGGATTATCTAGAAGGGATTCCACACAATGATCCTCACATAAGGGAAGATGATGATAAGGTTTTCACCAACATAGAAAAAATCTTACTTGCATTATGTTGCAGTGAGGACACTTGTTTTTCCTTGTTCATAAGCTATTGAATGGGTCATTGACCATGCTGATTTGAAGAAGAGCGTGATTATGAATGATGCATGCAAATATGTGGGTTCCTTTCTGGCAATGAATTTGGTCAACCTCTTTGTGGATGAATTCTGTCGAAAACACGATGACAATAAAATTATAGCAAGTTGGTGGAAATAAGACAAGAGATTCTTCCATAAAGAATATGGTAGTTATTATATATCCAATATACAATAACCATACATGTATTCCATGGCCTTGTTAGCTATACTGTATAGGTAAAAGGATTGTGCACATTTCAAGGATGCTTGGGTGCCATTGGCTTATACAGTGGTCACTACTGAAAGTTTATTTAATTGGGTTTCTATTTTTTCCTACCAACATAAATTTATGATTGAGAGAGAACAAAAGGAGAACTAAGCCTGTAATGGTTTTGGACAGTTGGTTTGGACAATTGGTTGTCATTGATGTCAACCCTTGGAGAGTGATCTTAGAGATTGATGTCAACCCTTGGAGAAGTCTGGAAGCCCCAAAGATGTGGATGAGATTGTTGGAAAATTGATTGATGTGATGGAGGTCTAGCATTGATATTGACACATTGTTAAGGTACACACTTGGTATATGGTAGCACATGCATATGATACATCTCTTGGTGATGATGGTACTTGTTTGAGGTACAAGTGTTGATTACTTGTTTAACATATCTAATGGTACATGGTATATGACATGATATGGTATGTCATTGATGATGTGGTACAGGTTGATGTACATGGTTGATGTATATGGTTGATGTGCTTGGTTGGCACATGGTATGGTATAGGTGTTGATGTGCATGGTTGATGCATGGTTGTGCATGGTTGATGCATTGTATAGGTTTGGTACATGGTATGGTATAGACACATATCTTGTGATGGTATTTCGGTGACTTCGATACATGCTTGGTAGAGGCATGTGTTGGTGATGGTAGACATCTGGTTGAGAGGTGCCCTTGGTATATGATCCATGTGAGAGGATCCAATGATAGGTTGTTCATGGAACCCACAGTTGATCAAGGAATAAAGACATGAAGGTTAGTGTACTTGCAGGTAAGACTATCATAGATGGATAGTATGCATCATGCCATTTCCGGTGATATATTATATGCCACATAGTTCCTCACCTTTGAGGAGATATGGCTCTTTGAAGTTGGAGGACCCTCAAGAATATTCTAGAATCCTTTAGAAGATCGTCAGGAAGCTTGACTAGTCAAAGTAGTTGCAACAAGGATTAATTAATTGTCGAAAAATATTAATTAATTATTGCAGGGACAATTAATTATTGCAGGTATAATTGATTATTGCATGTCATTAATTAATTATCGAAAAAGATTAATTATATAAAGTTTAGAAGTTGGACGATTGACCCTTGAACAAAGTTGCATGTCGATGTAAAGTGGTAGTAGACATAAGATAACAGGTTTCATGTGAGTTTCATTCCATCATGAGTTGCATGACAGTTGCATGTTATTAAGAAATTTACATTTAAAACATAGAGAAGAGTCAATTGCAAATCACTTCTGAGAATACATGTTAGACATATGAGGCAATGAGTTGAAGACATAGAAGTCTAGTAAAGTAAGGAGTTTGCAGGAGCCAAGAGTACAAAGAAGTGGTTTCATACATGAATTCCTTGAGTATATCCGTGGGTTTCAGGAGGAAAAGCGCAGACATCCACGAGCTGTAGTGAGGAAAAGCGTGGATACCCGCGAGAAGATAGTACACACAATCGCAGACCTGTGAGGAAAATTTGTGAAGATCAGGGATCTAAAACTCAGGTCAGCTACATGATTGAAGGTATGTCTTCCTGTGTGTTTTAGGGTGAGTATTATGAAGAAATCAAGAACATGTATGTCTATGTGATTCATAAGCAATTAATTTGGAGAATTCTCTTGTGGATCTTGGTATGAGGTGTGTGTGGTTGCAGTTTTGATGAGATATTGATATCACTAGCAATAATAGGAATATCATAGACAATAATAGAAATAGGTTATCAATGAAATAGATAGTGATAGATTGGTCTACATCTATATTTCATGGTGGTTGGATGGAAAGGAAAGGGGTTTGTAGCCTCCTTCCGATTGGAGCTGGAGAATTAGGGAGTTGGATCTCCCTTTAGGTTGCAGCCTGTAAATAGGGGGTTGGAGCCTCCCAATTGTAGCTGGAGAAATAGGAAGTTGGTGCTTCCAATGAATGTACTCTTTGATATTTAAGAAAAACGTTATGTAGTTTTTCCTCGCATTGGGTTTCCATGTAAAAGTTATGGTGTACTATGTTTATGTGATGTTTATGGTGTTGATGATATTTTGAATGCTCATAGTATTCATTGGAAGTTTTATATTGTGATTAAAAGTACTAAAATTACTAATTGTGCTCATACCGATTCACCCCCCCCTCTCAGTATTCCAACATATGGTTCCTACATTCTATATGGCATTGTATCTATTGGATGTAGTTTGTGCCTCTAACATATTTAGAGGTCTCAGCCTCAATCAATTGGTCTCAAAATCCCCTGTGCATGTTTATTGCCAAATTTTATGGGAAAACAAGTATAAAAGACACTATTTAGCTATTTGTGACTATTTCTTAGCTTCACTATACAAGGTTATCTTTTGCAAATAATGTCCAACGCAAAATCAAGATGCTAAAAAGTTGATTAGTTATATTGGCAGTTGGTATCTTTAAGATGATTGCACTTATTTAAGAATATGTGGTGAAACTCCAACACCACAACTTTGACCAAAAGTATATGACTGATGGAGTAGTCTAGGACATGTGGCATATTGAACATTTCTACAAGGTTTTATTGCTTCATTATGGAAGGAAGATAAGAAAAATATTTTCATTTCATATAACTTCAATTTGGGTCATTATTTCTTAAAAGATCCAAACATGCCTGATAAGAAGCTAGTGCCCTTCTTGAATATATATTCCCTCTTGGCCAATTCTAGAGACACGATCCCAAAGTTCTTGTAGTCAAGCATTGTGACCTAATCTCCTTAGCTTTATTATATACTCATGAAAACAGGGAGAATGAACTTCCCTATGAAAATGACAAGGATTGGAATGAGGTTCGATTGAAGTTGCAACACCTTGGTTTAGTAACCTTTACAACTTTATTCCCCGGTTAACAAGTGGATGTAATAAATAGGAGGTTGGATGAGGTTTAAATAACCAATAAGGAAGCATAAGAAGCTTAGAGACCGAAGAAATTAGACTTAGAGAAGAGGCTGAAAGGAAAGCAACCCAAGATGAACAAATGAGGTAGCAGCTAGAAGAAGAACTAAAGAGAAAGACCAAGGAAGAGGTAACAAAGAGGCAAGAGGAAGAGATTGAATAATTGGAATTGGAGAAGAAGATAAAATCCTTTGAAGATGAACAGAGGAAAAAAGAGTTGCGAGATTCCAGAGAGAAGAGGCAATAGGAAGATGAAATCAAGAGAAAGATGGAGGAAGAAAATATTCGAAAAGAGGAAGAAGCAAAGAAGAAGGAGGAAGAGAAAAGGTTGCTTGATGAGGAACTCAAAAAGAAAAAAAGAGGAGGAACATAGGTGTATGGAAAATAAACAAAAGGGAAAAGAAGAAGAAGAAAAAAATAAATTGACAGGAGATGAGGAAAGGAAAAAGAAAGAGGAAAAGAGGATACACTGAGAAGAAGTTTAGGAAGGATTAGACACTGGGGATATTGTAGGGTGTGAGCAGTAGCAATCAGAATAGGCCCTATTTTAGTAGTAGACTCAATAGGCTACAACACCACCAAGTAAAGTAATAAATATGACGGGGGATGAAGAAGTTCTGCCCATAAACAATGATAAGGGAATTGAACTAGCAATGGAATAATTATATACTCCTGGAAGCCTTGAAATTATATTATCATGGGGAGATGAACCTGTTCCAGATCCCCTTGAAGTGGTTGTATATTTCGAGTCTATAACTTACTATTAAAGTAAATAGGCTGTAGTGAAAAGGATATGGAAAAGGAAAAGGGTTGATACAAATAATGCCTTTCTTTGCACTACTGAGGAATCTTTGCTGGATATCAAAAGGGATAATCTTAGTGATTTGTTGTCAACTGGGATAACTATCTCCCATGAAACCATTGACAAAGCCAAAACTGGTGAAAATGAGGTTGAATAAATGAAGAGGGAGATTGCCTCTTTGAAAAATCAAGTTGAGTATTATAAAAGAGCTCAAGTGGCATTGAGAAAGTTTATTGAGAATGCTCTTGAAGAGGACAAAATTAATGAACAAATGAGAAAATATTTCATAGCTAAGTTATTAGACTTTGAAGGAAAAATATTACAACTATCTATCTTGTACAAGGAAAATATCACGAGGAAGGAGAGACAAGCCAAGGTCAAAGATCAAGTGGAATTCATTAAGGAAATTCAAAAGAGTTGCGGTCACGAGGATCATGGAATTGAGGTGTTAAACAAGAATGAAATATCTAGAACTGAGCAAGTAGTTAGGTATTGGGGCAAGTTGGCTAATGGATCCTAAAATCAAATTAGGGAAGAATGGTTCACATGCATTAAAATATGGGATCTCATAAAAGATGTCATGTCAAAGAGTATATTGCCCAGTTTTGGCCCACCAAAGGGTTTCTAGGCAGTTGAAAAGGCGTTGTTCAAGTTCAAGGAGACTGTTGACAGACAAAAAGCTGGCATCAGAGGTATATCCTCACTGGAGCATAGGCATCTTTAAAAATTCCTTCGATTGGAGTCAGAATGAGAACTTGACTAGAGTCTACTATGCAAAAATTAGACAAATACATCAAAATTTTTAAACAATAAAATACCACTATGAGTCTACCTAGGAAACAACACAAGTTTCCTCATCTAAATCTATGCGATGAGTTGTTTAAGCAATTGGGAAAGTATGATGTTGATCATGCACAAATCGAGATGTCCGGTTCACCGAAATCAGAGCCATTTGCATGGATTTTGTGAACCATTTTTTCTATTTTTTGCTTTATTCTAATTTTATATGTAATTTTGCCTATAAATATGAAAATTGACCTTTAAGAATGGGTCTTTGTCTTTGAGGCGATTTGTGAAGGATTGTAGCACAAAATTATTTCAAGCTTAGTTCTGAAATTCTTTTTTAGAGTCAAGGGACGTTTTTTTGCTGAAGATTTGTGTGTATTAATTCTTATTCATAGATTATTCTACTCTTGAATTGATGTCACAAGCATCTAGTAAGGATTTCAATTTTGGCAAGTTAGCTTGTGTGATTGGATAAATTAATGGTTATTATTTTTAGCGAATGGTTATATACGCTTTATTAATTATTTTCTTATTTTCCATAATATGTTTTCGTCATCTTATATATGATATACTTTGGAGTTATTTCTGAGTGTTATGATTATATAATTTTCACGTTAGAATAGTTTATGTTTCCTGAAGGTTATCTTGCAGTAATATTTCTCAGCATAATTAGTTCCTAGAGAATTAAAAGTTGTAGATCACTTTCATTTACTAGTCCTAAAGGTTATATTTTAGTAACTTATTTCTTCAAACTCTCTAGATTAGTTTTAATTTCTCACATTAATTATATAAATTCTAAAAACATAAAAAGAATGAAATGATTCTTTTGAACTAATTCATAAAGCCCATCAAACAGTTGTTGGACCATTAACCTGGAGGATTATTCCATCCCAAATAAGGAAGAGTTTAATTGGGCGTCTTTCTTGGGTTTAATCTCTACTGTTGAGAATTGGGAATCCACCCCCCTCAACACAAGGTTTAAAGTTTTATGAGATTTAAGTCTTGTAGTACGGATCGCAATAAAATACACTATATATTAGGTGATAACCATACATAGTAATAACATTAGTCAATATTATTAGTAATAACATGTGTTCAAGGTAGTACAACGTTGAGTTCTAGGAAAACCCTTTGTGGAAACCCTAAGTCCCTGCCGTATCTCTTTCTTTTCCTTCGCATCCATGTCTGGAGGGGATCCAGACCCTCTGCCCGAGTTTGAGTCCGATACAAAATACTTCAGACAACTAGTTAGCTCCTTGGGGAATCCTTTCATCCATCCCACTCATTCTTGCTTCATAAAATAGCTCGATCAGATCCAAAAAATTTAGATTCCTCGCATTGCTGCTCGATGCAAAGCACCGACGTATGCATCCAAGGGTCTTGTTGGCCAGTTGACAGGTCTCTGGCCATCCCATTGATAAATGGATCTATGGATTAGTGGAACTAGAAGCATGTAATCAAAGGAAGGTTGAATCATTACTTCTGTGGTGAGGGCTTCTATACTTTCTTTTTCGAGGACAAAGAGGATAGATATATCATATTTCATACACTAGTACATTGGGCTCATTTTCCAACAATTTATTGACACATGTTCGTTGCCACAACGTCACAAGTACGATGAAGGAAACACTTGTTTTTTCGTCGCATCACCTTCATCCAATTACAACATTCAAGAGTGCATCACAATACTGATGAAATGATTCATCGTAAGAGTGAATAACATGCCCCAATTAGTCTGTCCCAAATTTATCACGTTGTTGTTAGATGATCGACGCATTTCCGTCGTAAGAGCGACCAATTATCGATGAATTTTCCTGGGTAGTTCGTCACAATCACATCACGTGGTCATCTCTAGTATGTTAGAAGATCGACATTGAATATCATACGAGAGACTAATTAGCAATGAATTTTTCATGGTACTTCATCTCCAGGATATCGGTCTAGCAACAAACCAATAAAAAACGTTCGATGTATCTTCCACAATAGATCATCACGTTTTCATCGCAATAACGTGTTTTACTGACAAAAAAGATGTATGTCTGATGTTTTTGTCTAGGGAGGAAAAAACCACAATAGTTGAACCATCGACAAGAATGTAGGATCATTGATATGACAATCTATTCTCAGCACTAGGGGTGCCCTATTTGAAGGATTGTTTCCAACATACTATACACTACATATGAAGCCTAAATGATGTATTGACATTAGCAATGATGAGTCATAACTGTGGTCATAAAGTAGAAGGTTCTACTATCCCAAAAGAATTAGAAAAGGGCAGTAATGTTTCCATCATTGAAGATGAATCACAAAGTGACGTCTCTCCTCTCCCAAAGGAACAACCTTGTGGCGACAATGATGAAGAATCAAATGATCTAGAGGAGAAACTATGCTTAAAATTTGGAAAGACCACCCTATTGGAACACACAAAGATACTGAGAGGGGGGTAGAATCGATATATAACAACCTTTTTCACTTTACTTCGATTATTAACATTGTATATTAGTATACAACAATTAACTAGAAATAGAATAACACATTCACCATCAGAAAATAAACATAGTACACATAATGTGGTGTAGAAACCCTTAATAAAAGATATTTTCTTTTGTCAAGACAAAATTACATTAATTTTATTTATGATCACCAACTCGATGGAGGCTACAACCCTCTGGATTTACCAACACCAACTAGATGGAAGCACCAACATCCTAGCTTTACTAGCACCAATTGGAAGGAAGCACCAACTCCCTAGCTTTACTAGCATCAAATGGATGGAAGCACCAACTCCCTAGCTTGACTAGTATCAACTGGAAGGAAGCACCAACTCCTTGGATTTACCAACACCAGCTGGAAGGAAGAACCAACTCCTTGGATTTACCAACAACAATTGGAAGGAAGCACCAACTCCATAGATCACTGGCTCCAACCTACAGAATAAAGACACCAACCTTTCTTAGCACCACCCTGCCAACTAGATGTAAAATATGTCTCAAACAATCTCTTAAGTTGAACACAATAGATAACATCTCTTCAAGTCCTATAGCATCCATGCCAACATGAAATCTTATTCAAATATTCTCAAACAGAGAATCATTGTTCCGACCTAGCACTTCCATTTTGCATAATTTTAGAAATTCCTTCAACTCCCAACCACCCTGAGATGTTCATATATTCTCTTATTCCATTCTCGTGTATCCTCAAACCTTATGAGCCTTAGGATCACATAGCTCAATCATTCATACTTCCACACTACCGTCACTTGATTAGGGCTTCTTTATTTGTATACCTTCTTACCTCCACATATTTGTCCACATACACAAAATTTACTCCTGTGGTCGGATTTAAATCTCCATTAAGACCAGGATATGCCATTCCTTAATAGACCTATGCAAGACCCTTCTATTCATGCTTGATCTGTTACTGGAACACACAGTACAACATTGATGCTCAACAAACCTCAGATCTGATCCTGGATTCAATCTTGTTCTTCGATTTGCTATCTCTTTCATCGGGACCACCAGGCTATCCGACCCTCCATAACATCAATACTTATCCATCGTCAGATCTAGATCTTCTTTGAATTTCCACTCAGGACTATCGACATACCAAAAAATCAACAACACCTTGATACATAATGACCATTCGATCAATCCTCAGATAGATCTCGACCGTTGATATTCTCTTTACCCACACAACATGACCTCGTTGCTCAACAACTGTCTGATCTTGGATCAACGACAGTCGTTAGTTCTTGGAGTCCTCCTCATCAGAGTCCATTTGTCAACTTCACTCTGACTGTGACCTCCAATGAATGACAAAGATCTATACAATACAAATGAAAGGCTCACATGCATTCTCATAGTC
The DNA here is from genome assembly GCA_009831015.1 of Picea engelmannii. Taxonomy (NCBI): domain Eukaryota; kingdom Viridiplantae; phylum Streptophyta; class Pinopsida; order Pinales; family Pinaceae; genus Picea; species Picea engelmannii. The sequence continues at coordinate 725,000 of ML784527.1, forward strand.
CTTGTTGTCGGAGTATGTGTATCACAATCTACTCCTACCAAGGCATATCCATTGAACAGTGTTGATTCAGTCCAATATACCATGATCAACAGTCAAGATATAATTCAACCAATCCTTGCAAGGGATCTACGAATCTATACTTTATGACACATGGATCAATCATTGTGCCACGCGTGACATTGACATGGAAATTCACATCATGCTGATGTCATCACAACTTTCGAACTTGTTCGAAACTCTGAGTTGGAACTTTGATTGTAGGTGGCCCAATTTGCTTATGACATGTGGTCCAATGTCCTCATCACACGTGGTCCAATTGATGCGTTACAAGTGACTGTCACTATACATCACTTCTGATGCCACTCTCCTTCTTCGAAGCAGATCAACATAGATCCAATGGTTGAGATGGATCCTCTGATGGATCTACAATTGTCATTATGCCTATTCTTTTTGCCTATATGTGGCCTAGATCTCTACTCGGATTTCCTTCATCGAAGAACTGCGATAGATCCAACAATAATCACAATCTGAAATCGACGACCTCGATTGTGTCGCTCTCTCAATGTGAAAACCCATTATCTCCTGCTAACTATATGTGAGAAGTTCATATGGGGGCCACGTTGATATACAACTTAGATTGCATCTCACTTGCATGCCGATCGACAATTCATATTTCTCTTTGAAGCTCTTTCATCGGAGTGTCGCTACACAATCCACTCCAACCAATGCTTCTCAGATGAATGACTGAGATCTACTTATTCAAATTAACGACTGTTGTTTGATTTTGGAGTCCCTTCATCAGAATGCCTCTATTGTTGGAAACACAGTTTACTCCGATAGGGCCTCTCCGATGAATGGTGGAGATTCACTCACCATTCTAAATCAATGACTAACATAAAAACATACGACGAACTAGACCCACTGTTGTTTGGCATAATCAACAGTTGAAATGTGTCACTTATGGGACACTCTGGCATCTATATCACTCTAATGGTTGATCTATCCCAATATGTCACACCGACGTCATGAATGATGTGGCATTGACCTGACTATGACATCATCACTTTCTCCATTCCTTCTTCATATACTTTACTGTTTTGACATTTGACATGTGGCACTATTGTTGCTTTTGTGTCTCTGACATTACAGTTGAGGTGTCATCTGAGCTAGCTCACTACCACCATCAGAGTTTTTCCCATCTGATCAATGGTCCATATTGATTTTCTATTTCTCTGATAGGTCAACGATTCTTATTCTGTCAGAGTTCTAGGAATTCAAACACTTTGACAATCATGTCCTACGACTAATGGTCTGGATTTATTTGCTACATCGAGTCAACGACTGCCACTGACTCTCAGATTTTTTCCTATCAGAGTCTCATTGTAGCCTTTCTCTCTGATTAACAGACCAGATTATTTCCTGCAACCAACCACTATGATAGATCAATGACTGTCATTAACTCCAATTTGCTTTCATCGTCAGACTCCCTGTCACATTTGTATGCTTTGATCAATGGTCTAGATTTGTTCGCTGTATTGAATCAATGACTGTGATTTACTCTGACTCGAACACAAGGATTTCTTCATGGTAAGGGTCAAATTTGAGACTTAGCCTCTTCAAGGCTTCGACACTTCTCTGATATCCTTCCTCTCGATATACGCACAAGCATTTTCTCTATTTCCTTTGACTAGTTCAATTATCAGAGTCTCAACAGTATGGATGCCTCCTCTGTTTGTCTAGTTCGATCCTTGGACCTTCCATTTACAAAGGATCATCTCTCAGAGTCAGGATCATTCCTTTGACTTCAATGAAAACAAAATTTCCAACAATCTCCCTCTTTGTCATTGATGGAAATACAGTATGAGGCTGAACTCAATCTCCTATTTAACTCAATCTTCCCATGTCTCTTTACTCTCCCCCTTTGACATCAACGAAAAATGGATTTTTTATTTCATTTACTGTATTCTTCAGTTTATAACTTTTTTTGCTGCCCCACCAAGCTTTTGTACCATGAAATTTCTTTATTCTTAATGGCGTATGAATTTTTTTGTAACTAGAAATTTGCTTATCCTTCTACAACTCCTCTTGACACCGTGGTCTTCATTTTCTACTCTGCAACCAACAACCTTCTTATTTTCTACAGCTCCCCCTAGGTGTGTGATTCTTCATGAAGCTTTTATTACATCTTTGTTTTTGTCCTTTTCTTCCAATTAATTTGAATGCATAACCAAAAGAGTCATATCTCTACTTGTGATTAACTCTTTATAACTTAGGATCTTGCCTTCTCATTCTGTTTATGTTGTTCATCTGCAACCTGCTTGTTTTTCCATTTGTTTTGATTCTTCAATTTTCTGTGTGTCTTCATGTGGATCACAGGGACACTGTAACGTTGCACATAAGTTCCATAAGTCTGTTGTTGATTAAGGTTGGTTGTCATTGATGTCAACCCTTGAAGAAAGCCCCGTAGCACAAAGGTTTGGGTAATGGACCCAATATTGTTTGATGTAAATATGACTCATTATTGTTTTGTCATGGTTGATAAGAAGTAAATATG
>ML784527.1:729681-752629 GCA_009831015.1 Picea engelmannii
ATGATTGGTACATACTTGGTACATGGTTGGATGCACTTGTTTATGGTACAGGTTGATTACAGGTTGGTGCATGGTTGATGCACTTGTTTATGGTACAGGTTGATTACAGGTTGGTGCATGGTTGATTCACTTGTTTATGGTACGGGTTGATTATAGGTTGAGGTACAGGTTGATGCATGGTTGATGCATGGTTCAGATTTATTGGTACAGGTTTACAGTGGTATATCTCACAGTGATAGTGTGATAGTGGTTCCATCATTCTACTTCTACTTCAGGGTGGCAGGGTAGGTGGTTGTAGCCGGAGAACATTGGGGGTTGTATCCTCCTTCTGGTTGTAGCCAGAGAATTGGGGAGTTGGAGCTTCCCTCAGGTTGTAGCCTGAGAAACTAGGGGGTTGGAGCCTCCTTCCAGTTGCAGCAGCTGGAAAACAAAGGAAGTTGGTGCTTCCAATGAATGTAATTCTTCAAGACATATAAGAAAAAACATTCCGTGGTTTTCTCCCGATTTGGGTTTCCACATAAAACACTGGTGTACTGTGTATGTGTGTGATTGTTTATTTCTTACTGCTCATTATTGGATAATAATTCTACATTGATATAACATTTGAAGAAAAAGGATTATAATTACGCTATTACTGATTCACCCCCCCTCTCAGTAATCCGACATCTGTAATGTATACTCTGAAATTTAACAACTGTAGAATCCTCCAAAATTCTTGTATGTCATGACATTGAATGTTGTTTATTACTTGCATCACTTTGTTGTTTAAGGCCTGCACATGTAGGCTCTCTAACACTTCACAGGTTGCATCTTTCATTATTACTGTAAGGACTATCTGACAATGAGCCTGCTTGTCATTCACTGTGGTTTTTTGAATTACAATTCCTATATGGTTTATCCTTCCGACCTATTTATGCTTTTGTAATAAGGTAGAACAATGACATTTTTCATGGATGGCCAGATACATTATTTATTCATTCCATATGTTATCAGTTCTAATCTCGTCCTCTTTGAGTGCTTCAACTTCATCATTTCCTTTGCACAAAGTTGTGTCTTGGGAGCATTCTTCTTTGATATTATTTTATCATATGTCACTTTCATTTTAACCATAATAAATCATGAGACTTACTTTAACATACCTTCAAGGATGATTTCATTCTTGTTGGATTCTTTACTTGGTTGATCAACTTTAGATTCTTGAAGTCTCTTTTTGACATGTGCTCTTGTGATTGCTTGAGATGGATGCAATCACTGTCTTCTTTCTCTGATCAATATTATTCTTCCATTATTCAATACTATTTCCTTTTCCTTCATAGCATCTTATTTTTCATCTTCATGGTCTTGTCCCATCCTTTTCAAAAGTGTCTTCTTATCCTTTGAATTATTAACTTATTTCGCCTCTCTTATCAAGTTCTTTTCAAGTATATGTTCTGGATGTCAGTTTTCTTCTTTGGCTTGATTGGCATTAAGAGAAACATTCCCATCACTGCACAAATGCATTTGCATGGTAAAGCCTTTTACAAACTTTGGTTCACTGATTTTGTGACTTGAGATTTAATTTTTAGCTAGTAGTGCAGTCTGCACCAACATGGATATATGTTCTTGTTCTTGTTGTTTCTTCTTCCAAAATTTTGTAGTATGTTTCTTTTGTTTGGTGATGTCATTTTGTTCTTTGTTTTGTGCACAAACAACTAGCTCACATTCATCCTTATTCTCTTTTTTTTTGTTTTCTCTTCTATACCCTTTTGCATCATGATCTAGACAAATCTGTCATGTTGCTTCTACAATCTCATGCCATGTGTCAATGGTTATTGCATTTGTAACATTAAACTCTGTAATGTAGGGGAGAAAATGGATTGTAGTTTATATCAACAATCCCATGAAAACTTCGAGTCTGGTTGTTCAAGTGATCATCCTCATAATTGAGAGGTATTCTACTTCTATTTCTCACATAATTATTTCTCAAGGAAATTTTTTTTGATGGCTGGTTGTGAAGGGTCTGCTTGATGGAGTAGCTCTTATATAATTGTCCTTATCTTCTTGGAGTGAATGATTAGTCTATTGCTGATTATGATTTCTTATTTTGTTGTTGTCTTTCTTGTGATGATCTCTAGGCTTACTGATTTGCTTCCCTGGATGTTCAACCTTGAATGCTTGATGGTTCTTCTGATCATGTGCTTGATTTGGCCTCTTAAGAATTCTATCATTTATTTTTGGTTTCTTTTCTTCTTTCTTATTTGGAACCTTGGAGCTTGTACCTTCTTCAGGAGTCTTCTGATTATTTTCATAACCAAGACCTATCTTGATCAAGGGTGATCTTTGATATCTGACAATCTTATCCAAAACTGCAATGCTCTATTCAAACTTCAGACTAGTATTTAGTTGTGTGGTTGTCTTTTCTAAATCTTCTCTTAGATGGGTAATTTCTGCTTCAAATTTCTCAATATTCTCTTCCTTTTCTTCTAAATGAGTTCTCGTTGTTTCTTCTTTCCTTTTTTCTTCTTCAAGATGAAGTTTTAGACTGATGACAATCTTCTCTTTTTCCTCAAGACTATGTTTTTTCTCTTCATGTAACTACAAATTCTCCTTGAGATTATTCCATTCATCTTCAAGCCTTTCATAACATCTTTTTTTTTTTCTAGATGACTTTTCATTTGTTCATTAGTTCTTTCTGATTCCTCTAGCCGAATTATGATTTTTATTTCCTTTTCTTCAAGATCATGCTTCTTTAGTTCAAACACTTGTAGTTGTTATTTCAGTGATTGGTTTTCTTTTGAAAAATCTTCTTCGTGTTCAAAAGCCTTGGTTATCTTCAACAATTCTTCTTTTAAGGACATGATTTCAACCTCTTGATCATCACATATTTTTTCTTTTTCCTCTAACTGATTCATCATGATTCGTTCTATTTCAAAAGCTCCGTCTAATTGTACTTTCAGAATATCATCTAATTCCTCTACATCTTCATTCTTCAACAATTGACGCCTAAGCTGCTCATTTTTCCTTCTTTCTTTTCTTAATTCGAAAAGAGAAGAAATGTGTTCTCCTTCCAAGCCTACTTCAACTTCTACTCCAACAATATCTTAATCTTCATTTTCAAGGGATTCTTCTGCATCAATATTACAATCATTACCTTAATTTGATGAGCCATTTTGTTGATCAATTATGTGAACTTGAATAATAGATTTTGTCTTCATGGAAGTTTCTTCTAAGTAGGATTTTTTTAGTTTGACCCAAATCTTATTGGCTGAAGCACACTATCCTATTTTTTCCTTATCAACATCTGATAAGCTGCTCAAAATTGCATTCCTTCCTGTTGCATTTCTTTTATGTATCCGTCTTGCAGTTCCATCTTTTGGCATGGACTTTGGTGGGCTGTACTTATTCTCAGTTGATTCCCAAACATCAGATCCAAGGGTTTGCAGATGCGTCTTCATATTTTGACTCCATGATAGCGAATATGTTCCATCAAACAAGGGTGCTCTTCTTAGAGAAGATTCTTGTCTATCCATGTATGCTGCAGGAATCTACTTCTAAGGGTTAGCCTGTTCCTGAAGGAATCGACTCCGATACCAATTGTTGGAACACACAAAGATATTGAGAGGGGGGGTGAATCCTTATCTAATATCCCTTTTCACTTTACTTCAATTATTAATACCGTATATTAATATGCAACAATTAACTAGAAATAAACAAACACATTCACCATCATAAAATAAACACAGTACTCACGATGTGGCGTAGAAACCCTTAATAAAATATGTTTTCTTTTATCAAACCAAAATTACATTCATTTTATTTATGAGCACCAACTCAAAGGAGGCTACAACCCCCTATCTTTACCATCACCAACTAGATGGAAGCACCAACTTCTTGGCTTTACCAACATGAACTCCTTGGCTTTACCAATACCAACTGGAAGGAAGCACCAACTCCCTAGCTTGACCAACACCAACTAGAAGGAATCACCAAATCCCTGGCTTTACCAACACCAACTGGAAGGAAGCACCAAATCCCTGGCTTTACCAGCACCAACTGGAAGGAAGCACCAACTCCCTAGATCACAGGTTCCAACCTACAGAAGGAAGACACCAACCCTTGTGAGCACCACCCTGCCAAATAGATGTAAAATATGTCTCGAATGATCTCTTCATTTGAAAACAATAGATAAAATATCTTCTAGTCTTGTAGAAGCCACACCAACAGGAAAGCTTGTTCAAATATTCTCAAACAGAGAATCGTTGTTTCGACCTAACACTTCCATTCTGCATAATTCCAAGAATTCCTTGCACCTCCCAACCACCCTAAGATGTTCATATATTCTCTTCTTCCATTATTGTGTATCCTCAAACCTTATGAGCCTCAAGATCACATAACTCAATCACTCATACTTCCACACCACCATCACTCGATTAGGGAATCTTTGTTTATATAGATTCTTACCTCCATATATTTGTCCACATACACAAAATTTACTTGTGAGGTCGACTTTAAATCTCCATTAAGACTGGGATATTCCATTCCTTAAAAAACATGTGCAAGTACCTTCTATTCATTCTCAATTTGTTCTTGGACCACACAACAAAACATTGAAGCTCAACAACTGTCAGATATGATCCTGGATTCAATCTTGTCCATTGATTTTCTATCTCTTTCATTAGGACCACCATGCTATCTAACCCTCAAAAACCTCAACACTTATTCACCATCAGATTTAGATTTTCCTTGAATTTCCACCATTGATCTGTGATTACATCCATCGAGACAATCGAAATACTGAAAACTCAACAACACCTTGAGGCATAACGACCATTCGATCAATCCCCTGATATATATCGATCGTTGATCTTCTCTTTTCCCACACAACATGACCTCATTGCTCAACAATTGTCTGATATTGTATCAACCATAATTGTTGGTTCTTAGAGTTTTCCTCGTCGGAGTTCGTTCATCAACTTCACTCTAACTGTGACCTTTGATAGACGACGAAGATCTATCCAATCCAAATCAAAGGCTCACGTGTGTTCTCACAGTCCTTGTCGTCGGAGTATGTGTATCACAATTTACTCTGACCAGGGCATATTCGATGAATGGTGTTGATCCACTCCAATATACTACGACCGACGGTCAAGATCTAATCCGACCAAACCTTGCAAGGGATCTATGAATCTGTACTTGATGACACATGGATAAATCATTGTGCTATGCGTGGCACTGACATGGCAACGAACATCAGGATGACGTCATCCCAACTTCCGACCCTGTTTGGAACTCTAAGATGGAACTTTGATTGTACATGGCCCAATATTCTTATGACATGTGGTCCAATGTCCTCATGACATGTGGTCCCTTTGTTGCATTACCCATGACTGTCACTACATGTCAGTGTCTTTCTTCGAAGCGAATCAACATAGATCCAATGGTTGAGATGGATACTTCGATGGATCTAGGGTTGTCATTGTGTCTCTTCTTTTTACTGATCTATGGCCTAGATTTCTCCTTGGAGTTCCTTCATTGAAGTACCTTTGTACACTCTACTCTGATGGATCGTACTGCGATAGATCCAACGGTCCTTGCAATATGAAATCAACGGCTTCGATTGTGTCTCTCTCTCACCATGCACACCAATTATCTCCTATTAATTGTACGTGAGAAGGTTATATGAATCCCATGTTGATCTAAGAATGAGATTTCATCTCGCTTGAATACCGACCGATGGTTCAAATTTCTCCTCAGAGCTCTTTCATCTGAGGGTCGCCACTCAATCCACTCCGACCAATGCTTCTTAGATGAACAAATGAGATCTACTTATTTAGATCAATGGATTTTGTTTTGTTTCAGAGTCCCTTCGTCAGAGTGCCTCTGTTGTTGGTAATACAATTTACTCTGATAGGTCCTCTTCGATGAACGATGGATATTCACTCATCGTTCTAAATCAACGACTGAGATGAAAAAATACGACAAATTGGACCTACTCTTGTTTTTCACAATCAACGGTTGACACGTGTCACTTCTGGGACACCCTGACATCCATATCACTCTGATAGTCGAGTTGTCCCAATACGTCATGTTGACATCATAGATGATGTGGAGTTGACTTGACTATGACATCATCACTTTCTCCATTCCTTCTTTATATACATTGTTGTCGTGGCATTTGACATGTGGCACTGTTGCTACTTTCGTGTCTCCAACATTACAACTAAGGTCTCATCTAAGCTGGCTCACTGTCACCATCAGATTTTTTCCCATCCAATCAATGGTCTAGATCGATTTTCTATTGCTTCGATAGATCAATGGTCATTATTCTATTGAATTTTTAGGACTTCAAACACTTCGATGATCACTTCTCGCTACTAATGGTCCAGATTTGTTTGCTACGCTGAATCAACAACTGTCACTGGATCTCAAAGTTTTTCTCGTCGGAGTCTCATTGTAGCCTTACTCTCCGATTAATAGTCCATATTCTTTCCCACAACCAATCCGATAGATCAATGGTTGTCATTAAATCTAAGTCGCCTTCATTATTGGACTCCCCATCACATTTGTATGCTCTGATTGATGGAATAGATTTGTTTGTAGTACTGAATCAATGAATGTGATTTTCTTCGACTTAAACACAAGGATTTCTTCATGGTAGGGGTCAGATTTGAGACTTAGCCTCTTCAAGGCTTTGACACTTCTTCGATATCCTTCCTCTCGATATTCGTCTTTTGCAGACCTATTCATTTCCAAGTGAAACATTTCACAGAGGCATAATAACACACAAGGATTTTCTCTATTTCCTTTGAATGGTTCAATTATCAATGTCTCAACAGTCTATATGCCTCCTATGTTTGTCCGATTCGATCCTTGGACCTGTCATTTACACAGGGTCATCTCTCAAAGTAAGGATCATTCCTTTGACATTAATGGAAACACAATTTCCAACACACCCGTTTTCACAAACAAGACTTGTCTACTGCTCTTGATTGTAAAGAACCTAGGATCACTTCTAGTCAAATTCCAGAATCAACTACTGTTAAAGAACATAATAATAATGACTATCATGTTGAATGTGAGACGTCTTTTGTCCCAACAGACCACCATGACAACCAAGAGGATGTGGGAGTTTCTAGTTGCCTTGATCTTGTTTATCAATTCCTTCCCCTTGGAAATGACATTGTGCCTTATCTTGATGCCAACCATATTTCTACATTTTATATCACATGTTTGATTGCATTTTTGTTTCACTCTACCATCACGATGTGGTAATGTAATGACTATACAAGACACTTTGTCTCAATGGTTGATTAGACTAATAGGTGATTGAGTTCCATGGCCACTTTTCACTTGATTTTGTTGTAGTAAATAATATAAGGTCTCAATTCTAATAAATTTCCATGCACATATGAAAAATCAAAATATAAACTACAATCATCCTGTAGGAGGGACTTACATTGGTGGATCAAGCCTTTTCCCTTTTAGAGGGTAAATAAAATGAATACACAATGACATATGGCTTGGGCCTTGCCATTTTGTGTGCAATTAATAGACCAAGAAATGCTATATGGCTTGGGATTTTGTGAAATACCAGGACAAGAGTGTGGAGGATACCATATTAAAAGGGAATATCGGGGTGGTTGAGACAAATTTCATTTTAACTGCCATTTGTGCAATTCAATTGTGTTTCAAATATGGTGTTTGAAAAATCATTTTGTGTTGCTTTCTATGTACTCCTGTTTGTGCTTCTTTCTATGTACTCCAAGTTGATGAATTTGTGGTCAAAATCTTGCTGGTGTTTTTCTCCTTGTGACAACTGAGTTGTTAAAGGTCACTTTTTGCATTGCATGTCGACATATTTATGGTGTCCAGATCTAAATTCCAATGTCCCAACAATGAAAATTTGCTAGTTAGCCACCTCTATGCGAAAGTAAGGGTTTTAATGAGTGAAAGAGGACATTCCTTCTTGTTGCACATGTTTTTATGCAATTAAGTTATGAAAATGCTGATTTCCTATAATTCATGCCATAGTATTGTCACGTACTTAGTGCCCTCCTTTGCACCATCAAGGGAACAAGGAACTTCTGTCTCCTTTGCACCATCAAGGAAACAAGGAACATCTGTCTCCTTTGCACTATACAACTTTGATGTGAAGCTCTTATAAGCTCCTTTGCACCATCAAGGAAACAAGGCACTTATGTCTCCTTTGCATTATCAAAATTTTATGTGAAGCTCTTATATGATCTGATCCAACTTTGTTACGTACCAAGACTCTGCTCCTCAGGATGTGGTACTAAGTGGCCTCAATTCACACTGCTCATCTATGATATTCAATCCTCAAAGGAGCTTCATCAATATTTTATCATAGTGGTAAGATACATTAAAACACAAAACAAAACATATGCTCATATAGTTTAAAGTGCAATGAAGTTCATTTAATAAGAAATTAAGCATAGATAACCACAATAAACAAGATCATAGATCTAAGAGCTAATAAATCATAGTTGCATATGTAAACCATAAAAAAAATAATAACAACATTCACATCATTTGAACAAGATTAAATATCAAAATAAACCATATTTTCATAAGTATAAAAGTACATAAAAAGACATTCACATAAGTTTCAATCGAATTTTGCTTTGAATAAATTTTCATATCTGCCTCTAGATGAATTTTCACCTATCAATAGATATGCTTGCATATTACAAAACATCTCGACTTTGAAGACCATGATGTGACAAGGGAATCTCTTACAACCCAATTGTCAGACCACTGTTGGACATTATGCAACTATCCTAGGAAAACATGTTATTTTAAACCTATGAATCCATGACTCATCCAAGCTAAAAAACCCTTTTGGCTCAACCAGAGCAAGGAGCAGACCTGATCAATCCACAAGTAGAGATTCTTGCTGTGGTGTCTTTTCTCCCTTTGAGAACAAATTTCCCAAGATTAGTTTCCTCTTTGATTCTATGGATACTAGGCTAACCCAAGTCCAATAACTACATGATGGCCCAATTTGAGTTCCCAAGTTTATAGGCGATGGATTTGTGTTCGTAGAAGACTATATCTAAGCCTTTATTGATGCTTACTCCCTCATAGGGTTTGAACATAAGGATGTAGTAGTTAAATTGCTTGTTCGAACCTTTGAGGGGGATGAAACCTGATGGTTTTGTACTCTCCCCAATGACTATATAGTAAAAAAATGTATTGCAAAAACTTATGGAAATATTCCAAGGTGTTGAAGGCACATCTCTGTCACTTAAGTATTTTGCGACTATTTTAATTCATGAGGGAGAACCAATTTAAAACAATAGTGAATCTCAACATTACAAAGTATTACCCAAGCTTCTAGGCCTCAGTGAACAACCTTGTGGCGGCAATGATCAAGAATCGACTGATCTAGCAGAGAAACTATGCTAAGAATTTGGAAAGACCACCCCTACTCACAAAGGAGACCTGCCTACTTCTCTTGATTGTAAAGAACCTAGGCTCAATTCTAGTCATTTGCCAGACTCAGTTCCTGTTAAAGAACATGATGATAATGACTATCATGTTGAATGTGAGATTTTTTTTGTCCTAGCAGACCACCATGACATCCGAGAGGATGTGGGAGTTTCTAGCATGGATGACCATATTCTTGAATATGGTGAAATCAATGAGGAGAGGCCAAAGTTGGAGGTAATGCACATTTTTTATTCTGATGGAGAACTTGTGCCCAGACTAGGTAGTGTTAGTTATTTCTTCTTGTCTAATTGAAGGAGAGGCCATTTCTTCCTATCCTTTGATGAATATCCTCATTACTATGAAGATGATAAAATTAAATATGATAGTGTTACTATTGCAGATCCATAAGAAAAGTTCCTTAGCAGTCCTGATACACACCTAGATATGGGCTCATTTTGGAGGCGAAATAAAGGTGGATCACATGTAATGTTCCTTCACAGACCACCAGTTCATAATGATGATTACCAAAGGACATGGGATGATCTTGAAGGACATGATAACAATTATGATTCCACTAAGACCATTTTTGAAGGGCCCACTAAGTATGACATAACTATCAAAAAATTACTGTATGAGCATGAGCATTTTGTTGATGAGACCATTGGTTTGCCATTGGGACAAGGAAAACACAAGTTTTATTTTATAAATTTGGGAGACCCTCTAGTGTATGATATTGAGATAAATGGTGAATATGGTGATATTGTGGCCGACCCAGAAAACGAACAAAAATGTGGCTATCATTTGCATGACAATTAGAGAAAGAATTTTGAGCTTAGGTCCGAGACACATGTTTGAGAGACACTCATTGATGATGTACCAGATCGTGATTATGTTTTTTTTGTTACGGATGAAGTATTGTTCCCATAAGTTGTTAATTTTAATAACTCGAGCTACACAAATAAAACCAACGGTCAAGCATATGTTTTGTACCCATAATCTGAGCATGAGATCCCTTCAAAATCAATTTTATGGACAAGGGCAAAGAATTATTATAGCAGAACCATGGAATTATTTGGGATAGTGGTACTACATGATTATTAGAGCAACAATATGCCTTTTTTTTCCAAACATTTTGAACCCAATAGGACCCAAAGGGCAGTAACGATGGTGATATTCACAATCCAGAGCCACTGTCAGATTTGGAGTGAACTAAGCATGTTTTCTACAACATGGGTTTTGAATATTTCCCTATACATAGCGGAGAAGAACTAAGAGGGATCTTGGGAACAAATGATGATTTTATCTTTTGGCATACAAGGAAGATGAGTCTTTGACCGTCTTTTAATGATGGATGGGAAAATTCTGGTTGTTTTTGGTTGGAGGCATGAGACCAAAATGATGAAAATGATGTATTGTTGAAATAAATCGAGAGTAATGTACTTGTAGAACTACCTCTTAGTGAAATTCTAGATATCAACGAAATGCTTACCAAGTCCAAAAAATTTGACTTATTAACACTCCAGATGAATGTGCTGAGCCTATGTTCCTCTAGTAGACATATTTGCATGCATAGAGAGCACTTCCATTGAATACAAATAGAGTATGATTCATGTTATATTTTGACCCATCATGCAAACAAAGTGAAGGCTTCACTGAACATCCTAGTATTATTTGAGAAGATTCACACTTACTGATGATTATTTAGTTGCAGTATGCTCATCCATAACCAGGTAGAAGAAGGGTGTTCATTTTTAACTAATATGAAACAATGTCCAGACTGTGTCTGTCTAGTAGATAGTGTTTTCCCTTTAGCTATAAGTGTAGAGATGAAAACATGGAAAAGAGAAGAGTTTCCATGAGGTAACCTTCTTACAAATATTACATACGACAATTTGGACAATTGATGCATTTTGGGGAGAATGAAAACCGAAGTGGGTTGGTTGTTCCTTGGTTCATGAGGTGCAATTTTCTAGGAAGAGTGCATTGGGAAAGAGTGCTACATTTTGGGGTTTCAATACAACTAACAAATGAATAAGGCCATTTATAGTGGAAAAACATCAATAACAAGGAATTAGCTAAAATTCCTTGGGCATCGTTCAAGGAGTTGGTTGTAACTGCCTAATAGTTAAGTGCGTAGCATGAGGGCCACATGTCTACTTTTCCTTGGAGGTGGTGGTAAGACAACCCATTTTAGGGAAAATGATTTGTACACCTCTCTAATTTAAAGTGGAGACTATGAGACTCTAAGTCAATCAAGAGGATTCATTTAGTAGGTTGGACGTCAACGGACTTATTTACTCAAAATATAGAGTAAAGAATATTGGGGTTTTCTAATATTGAATAATGCAACTTGAGGAGGTAGACCTTGGAAGGTTAAGACTAGGGAAGAATTGACAAGTGATTATGGCATGGTAGGATTATTTTTAAAGTGTTATTGAAGAAAAAGATGTATGGGTTCTTCAAAGGTTTGTTAGTACAAGTAGGGTGGCACTAAAGCAGAAGCACCTTAGTTTATTTGCACTTATACACAAGCAGTCTAGGAAATGGCCAAACTCCTATGTCTACTCTTGTTGTTGTAACATTCTTCATTAATAAAGTTTAGGCACCCACCTTGAGTGTCGCCCTAACAATGCAATGTTGTGGTTGATTTTAATGGGATATTATCATTCCTTGCAATGTTTACTTGGATAAGGTAATGTTGCACGCCTTAAAGTGCTTAAAGTGAAAAATTAGGTGGAAATATCTATGGTCATGAAAGTTGGTATGAGAGAGCAAATTTTCTAAATCAAAGTTGGAATGTCAAATTGTTGATTGCTTCACAATTTGTGCATGTTTCTTGAATGTTCTTGTCCTCCAAGGGATCATATTGGTGACTGATAGTTCCAATGACAAAGAGGTGAAATAAACGTCGAAGGATTATTTTTTACTAGGGAATCAAACTTGGATTGCATGGAACTAGTTAATGAATCTTAAGTATACAAGCAAGGTCCAGGAGTGCATCAAGGTTTTTTTGGGCCTTATGTTGGAAATCAATGACATGGATGATGAATATATGTTGTCTCATTTTATGAGGGGGATATAACCTTGGGTGCAAAATGCGCTCTGACACTAGAACATGCATAATATTTACTTGGCCATCATTGTAGTAGGTAAGTTTCTCTACTTCAAGAATGTAGGAAGAAGTCCAGAAGTAGACGAAGACAGTTCAGGAGAGAAGCAACATGTAAAGAACAAGAATAAAGGAAAAGGAAAGACAAATGCATCTATGAAATCTAGCAAGGGTAAAACTAGGAAACCAAGTGCACCTAAGGACAAAAATGGAGGCACGCCCATTGTTTGTTGGATCTATTAAAATGATCACTATGCTAGGAATTACCCATTAGAGAAAAAATTGAATGTTGTGTAGCAAGTGGATCGACCTTCATTTGGTGTATTGACAATATTGAGTGATATTGGTATAACTTGGAGCAAATAGGTCAGACATGCGTTTAATAGGTTATATATGGGTTCATACTGTACAAAGGTGTTGTAGATAGTAACCAAGATAATAGAACTAGTTCTGTCAGGTCATTCAACAGAGGCATGGTGAATAAACCAAACATGACATAAATATACTTGTTGATGTAATGAGCAGCCTAAGAATGTAACTATCTAATGACACAAGAGAAGTAAATGATTTGAACCTTGTCAAAAATGAATTGTGGATTGTGGAGGTGACCTCCCTTCAAACCTACATTTGTCAAAGACAATAATAGGTTAAATCACTAAATAATAACTAAACATCAATGAGGTTTCATTTGACAAAGATAATTAAACGTTATATGATTGAATACTAATTAAACATGTGCGACACTCTAGAACTATTAAAGGGGATACCTCATGAATGAACTCCTCTTGGTTTCAAGAATCATTTCTTCTCTACTAAACAAGACCAACCACGTGAAGGTGGAATCTCATTTGGCCCCTCCCCCCCCCTCACATCACTCTCTATTCCCCATACCCAATCATGCATAACAAGTAGCAAAACAAGAATTAAAGGTAAATGAAAGAAAAAAGGTACATGCATACATAACATATGAGGTCCACGCACAACTACCAAAACAAAAAATGGTATAGTCAATCATTTATATTAATTTTTTTTGCATAATGATATGTACAATATGAATAAATTATTTGGTACTTACAATTCGAGATTTTAATGTCAAGTAACCACCTCGTCGAAGTTTGTGCTGCCCATGTTTTTCTACCCTCCCAAAAGTTGTACCATGATTTCACTACATCCACACCTCCAAAAGGTCATATGTTCATTTCATTGAATCCATCATTGTCTTGTCGCTATTTCTTTGTCTCCCATTCGAGATTTTAATTTCAAGTAACCACCTTGGCAAAGTTTTTACTACCCATGTTTTTCTATTCTTGCCTTGGTTTCTTTCATAGGCTCCCATACACGTCAAAAACAACCAAGGAAAGACTAGAAAAACATGGGCAACACAAACCTTGTTAGAAATGCTTTGTGGATCATGGAGGTGACCTCCCTTCAAACCTGCATTTGTCATAGACAATAATAGGTTAAATGTCTGAATAATAACTAAACATCTATGAGCTTTCATTTGAAAAAGAGAATTAAATGTTACATGACTGGATATTAAACATGTACGACACTCTAGAAATACTAAAGGGGAATACCTCATGAATGATCTCCTCTTGATTTCGAGAATAATTTTTTCTCTACTAAATAATACCAACCACGTGAAGTTGGAAGCTCGTTTGGCCCCTCCCCCCCCTCACATCACTTTCAATTCCCCATACCCAATCATGCATAACAAGTAGTAAGACAATAATTAAAGGTAAATGAAAGAAAGAGGGTACATGCATAAAAAACATATAAGGTCCACACATAACTAACAAAAGAAATATTGTACAGTAAATAATTTATATTAATAAAATTTGTCTTGAAAATATGTATAATCACTTCTTTTTTTGTTTCTTCTTTTTGATAAAACTAATGAGTGTATCATCATCACATTTGTCTCGATCCTGACCTTCGACTATTGGGTCTTGTTTTGCTGTTGGAAGGTGATGGTTCATCTCAATCATT
The DNA here is from genome assembly GCA_009831015.1 of Picea engelmannii. Classification (NCBI taxonomy): domain Eukaryota; kingdom Viridiplantae; phylum Streptophyta; class Pinopsida; order Pinales; family Pinaceae; genus Picea; species Picea engelmannii. Next base: position 744,209 of record ML784527.1, read on the forward strand.
CTACCACTTCTAGTAGCAGGATGTGGACGCTGATGCACTACAGGGGGCACATCCACTACAATAACAAAAAGCATTAAAAGGACATGGTTAGTTATTATTCATATCAGTGTTTCCTTAGTATGAATATCATAACTATGTTTTTTACCTTGAGGAGTAGTGGACACCATTGGTTGGATTGTCGGCGGTTCCTCTCCTTTCACCCTCATCTACATGCTTGTTGACGTTTGAATATGTTAAGACCGAAATGACAACCTCATGAAGATATGAATCCCCTTGCATTTTTATAGAGGTGGTACTCCTCTTTGGCTGAAAGGTATATCTGTGATATCTTGGATTAGGGAGAATGCTAAACAATAAATGCTATAGCGATATTTATTGCTTGGATTTACACATAAAATGGTTCTTCAATACCCTGATATGATATTTATGTGCAACAATAAATCTCTTTACAATAAAAAAAGATTGAAGGAGGACTTCAATATTAGAATTGCTTTGTGTGCTCAACATCAAATATACAATCTTCTTAATCACATGCAAATACATCCATATCTTCTTCACGAGAAATAGAAGAGAATAATTTGATCATCTTAAAGAATTTTAAAAGAGTATTACTTTTAAGATCAAAAGAGATTTTGATAGGTCAATTTCAAATATCTCATACTCAAGACTCAAAGTTATAAAATACAATCGAAATTAACCCCGAAGTAATTCTTTGTGGAGTTTTATTCATGAAATATGTTCTTCATTACAAAATATCTGAAAGTCATATACATGGATATAAATACTCCATGATTATATAAATAAAGTCTTTTGAAGAATACAAGAAGAACACTCAAAAACTCAACCTTGTGCCCAATTCAAAGATTCAAGCATAAAGCTATGAGAAATGGTGTAGAAGAAGAAAAAGAGTGGAGACGATGGAGTTTTCTCTTCGTTGATCAGAAGCTTCATTGCACATGATGTATGTACGTTCTTCTTCTGATCTTTTTCCCCTTCCCCTCTGATTATTCAATTATGGAACCCTTGATGAAGCCCTTCTTCTCTTTTTAAAATTTGTTTTTCTAACTACTTGAGCAGTCGGGGATTTTCCTGTCCTGAATTTCCCGTAAACTTCTTATTGAAGTATTAAATTTAATTAATGCCTCCTTAAATCCTCATTAATGAAATTACATGATTAATATACACATATTTCAAATGGGTCCCTTTCCGTTTGTAATAAAAGTTTTCATATAAACTTTTATTTTCAAAATTTAATTAATTTCCCTTTTAAAGAGGGGGACTATGTTTAATTTTATGGAAGTTAAAATCACCTTTTCAACCATATAAACAAATTTATATGTTATATCCACTGTCTTATCTTTCCAACGATATAAATGTTTCCTAAATCCGACTCCCAGATCTCAAGATATGACCTCGTGAAGTTGAGTTGTCAAGCGGATCCATTAAAAATGAAGCTGAATGATATTCCAATTTTTGAGAAAAACATGGCCACTTTCGAACTTTAAAACCTATACCAACATCTTCTTCATCAAAATATATTTCCAACGGTATAAAACTTTCACGATTCCGACACCCGGAGCTCAAGATATGGTCTTTAGAAGTTTGTGACTCAGGGATCGTCGATCGAATGTCTTGGGGAAATCTTAGCCCTTGATTTGTGTCCACCATCCTTTATTGAGATTTAAAATTTTTGGTTTATAAAAGTTTAATCCCACATGCATGGGACTCTTTGAATCTTAAATATATAAAATACTAAGTGTAATACATACTTAGTAAGAAACACGAAGAGAGAAGACTATGGAGCTTAAGAGCTCAACCTCCCCTTAGGAAATTGATTAATAAAATATAATTTTGCATGCCAAGTCAATATCCACCTATGCCCAATCATCATATACGTCAGCCACTTAAATGTCACCACATGTCTTTGTATTAACATGCCATGTGTCTCCAATAATAAAATGCCATGTGTCATAATCTCATTGGATGCCAAATATAACCAATAATACCACCATGTGTCACCATTGGTAAGCTGCCATGTGGCACCATTCACATATTGCCATGTGGCACAATTGTGGGATTCCAAGTGTCATGAGTTATGTGGATTCCATAGCCATATGGAGTGTTGTTATTGGTTGATGGCTCATGTAAGAAACTTAGGATAAGTGGTTAAATAAACATGAATGAGAGAGTTTAAGGAAGGGGGGAGTAGTTGGTAGTAGGCGACGAAAGTTAGGGGGTGGGGTAGTATGACAGAGGATGATGTAAGAAGGGGATAATATGTACGTAGCGGGGAAACAGAGTCTAGGGTGATGAGTGAGGGAAGTAAGGGGGGGGTAATAAGTGTCCAACCTCTGAAGTATATGGAATAATAAGAGAATGGAATGGAGAGGAGGAGAAATACAGTTAATTACATAAAGAGGGGGGAAATAAGGGGAGTGAACAAGATAGTTTAAGGAAGGGGGGAGTCGTTGGTAGTAGGTGGTGAAAGTTAGGGGTTGGGGTAGTATGCCATAGGGTGATGTAATAAGGGGATAATATGTAGGCAGCGGGGAAGCAGAGTCTGGGGTGAGGAGTGAAGGAAGTAAAGGGGTTTAATAAGTGTCTGACCGCCGAAGAATATGGAATAAGAAGAGAATGGAATGAAGAGGAGGAGAAATACATTTAAGTATGGAAAGAGGGGGGAAATAAGGGGAGTGGGTGGAGTGTTGGGTTGGGGAGTGAGAGATGTGAGGGGGTAGGGAATGAGGCGAGTCTTCCCCCACGAACTCGATGCATAATAAAAATAAACTAAGTTTTAAGTGAGTGAGGCACTAAGTGTTAAGTGAGTGAGGTGGGGGAAGGAGATAAGTGAAGTGTCGTTGAATTAAAATTCTAAGTATAGAGTATGATAGAAGAGAGGAAAGGTGAGGCAAGGAGAAAGATTCAAGAAAAAATCTAAGTGTGGGAAGAGTATGGTGGGTGTCTGCGAGTGATATAATAGAATATTTTTATGGGTTTTGAACCCACAACAAGAAGAAAATTAAGGGTCTTGGGACCAAAAATTTAAATGTAATTTCAAGAAATTAACTTTGTTCCATATTGAGGACGCGTGTTTTGGGCGGTCAAACAAACACCTGGATATCTTGAGCATACAAACTCAGATTTTCGATTCGAAAAATGTGTGGAAAAGGTGAGACCGAGGAATACACAATGAACTTATAATCGATAAAAAATTTTCTTCTTTCGATATCATTTTTTATTATTATTTAAGGAGAGGGAAAATATATATGACCAATTTTTGGTCAACAGTTGGCTCCAACTATGGGACAATGACCCCTTGTGGGTTACCGAGAACCCAAAATCTGAAAACCAACTACCTTCTCCATTGGGATATGAAGTCATATTCAAAATGGATTCTTGTAATTCTTCCTCCGTGGAATTATCTTCAAATATCAATATAGGGATTGCCTTATCGTGCAAAACTTGAACTGAAGAAACAAAATATGTACATACATGATCTACATACCCTATTTTACTTGAAGGGAAGAGAAACTTTCAAGTGTACGTAGATTTCCAATGGAGCCACTCAAGCATTGATCTGATTTGTGTAATGAACTCCATAACTATGGAACATATTGAAACTTGTACCAATGAGTCATGGGCACTCTCAATGTGTATTCGAGAAAAAATTAACTAGGTGCACTCAAAATCTGATTGCATTGCTTCACCAACAATGCTTTGGAACCATGATTCAATGAAATCAATTCTTGGTTTCTCAAGAATACTATGTTCTTTGATTGGATGAGGAGTTTCCAATCTTAGAATACATTCATCTTTCTCCTTATCTCCAACCACTTCCAAGTTTCTTGTTTCATTAACAATGTTTTGAAAATACTCTTCCTTCATGTAATATCAATCTTTCTTATCATTCTTCTTAAGATTCATATCTTCCACCAATTTTTCTCGTTGCCAATGATCTTCAATATTTTCATCATGTGTTGCAAGGCTGAAATATTCTTGTATATTTGGTGGAGGCTCCTCAACTTAATTCTCAAATTTGTTTCTTGAAATATCTTCATATGGAGTATATAGGAGGCTGAAATTTTATTCTTGCAAATTGGAATTTTCATCTTCATCATCAACAATATGAATTGACTTAGAAAATTCATCCAATCTTTGACTAGATTCTTCTTCAAAATTAGTCACTTCATTATCTTGCGTCCACATGGGAGAGGTGTTGGACAACTGAGAGTGGGGGGGAGGGGGGGTGAATAAGTTGTTACTGTGCTTAAGCAATTATGCTCCTGTTTAAAATCTTTACAAGGCACTTAATGATGATCACAATAATGCAGGGAAATAAACAATGGCATGTTCAACATCAGTCACATATATGAGAAACACAGAGACAGATATTTCCCAAGGAAACCCATACATGGTAAAAACCTCTTCTTCTTTATATGATAAGTATTATTACATTCTTTACATTATCATAGATATGAGCACCAACTCATTGTGAGGCTACAACCTTTGTTTTGCAAGCTGCAACTTGCTGAGAGCACCAACTCTCTGTTTTTCTCTAGCACCCACTAGAAGGAAGCACCAAATCCCTAGTTTCTCTAGCACCAACTAGAAGGAAGCACCAACTCCCTGTGTTCAAGCACCCACTTTAACCTATGAGGACACCAGTCCTCCCTAGCACCTCCCAACCACCCTAGATTATAAATATGAAATATTGAAACCTATTATAGTGATATAGTGTTCAATAACAACTTACTAGTCTCATCACTGTTCTGCAAGATTTTGCTACTTAGACTTCCTCACTGTCTTCCAGCATGCATCCGCTACCAATTCTGTTCTTCTGCTTTTTATGCTCTGTGCACCATGTCCATTCGCTGCACAGTTCTTCTTCTGTTCTTTTCAACTGTTGCACTCTGATCCTTCTTCATGCATGAATAACCTTCAACAACATCCACCGCAATCTCAACAACAACAACAACCCCATCTCTTCTTTGTACTGTGTATTTATAGATTTTTTGCACCTTGTGCATGCAATGTGCACAATACCTCTGCATACTCACACCGCACCGATATCCTCCACAACTCGAGTGCTCTGTCTGATCATCATCGTGACTCTTCAGCTTCTCTGGCTGTTTTTCCACTCGTTCAACATCACTGTATGTTATGCTGAGATTCCTCAGCCTCTCTGGTAGTTGAGACTCTTCATCTTCTCTGTGACAGTCGAGCTCACCTTCTCTGTTCCAGTTACAAGCTTCAATGCTCATCCAGCTGTCAATCACCTCCACGAGCATCTTCATCCCTCTTGAAGATTCTCAGAGACTCTTCATCTCCTCTGTCAATCACCCCAAAGTGTCTTCGAGTCCTCTGGTAGAAACCATCAGTGGTTTCTGGCAGTTACACTATGATGTGCAATAGTAGCCCTTCGATTATGCTCAGATTCACCTTCATCGTTGGATTTACTCTAATGGGTTCTTGTGTTATTTACCCGTTTCACACTTTCACAATTCGAAGATTCTGCGATGAGACATCTTGTGTCTCCATGTCACGAGTTTCGAAACTCCGAAACATAGTTTTTTTGCGCTGGATCCTTCCTTTATATGACCACGACTATGACCAAGCACTTATGCATAAAGTGCTTTCGCGATTTTGCATTTCGTGAATCTGGAGATGAGGCATCTCAACTGATCCATAGGATCTTTTAATGACTATGGTTGAGTTTTAATTTTGCATGCATTAATTAACCATTTGAGAAACTTAATGAAAGAATGAGGAAAGACGAGGAATTATGACATCCATATACACATATGCAGATCTAAAAGGAAATAATAGACAACAAACCATAACACGAGAATTGATAACAGAGTTCAGCACAACTTTGCCTACGTCTCCGGGCCTTTGTCTCTATGGGGGAGGCTTCTTTATTTCTGTTCAAAAGCTCAAAAGTACATTGCAACAGTTCCAATTAGCTACAAGACTGATCTGGTCATGTTCTTCCAGATCTCAAGAACCTTGCAAAGAAAATGACACGCAAAACGGACGTCCGGAGCTCCCAGAAATGTCCCGCAAGCATCTGCTCCTCAATAGCTTCCCTGCATAAAAATGGCTTTGACTTGGCTTCCCTTGACCATAACTCTACTCTGACTGTCCTCCATGGCCTCAAACATGCCTGGTTTATATAGATCTGAAGTTGGTTATCCATCCCCAACTTCCTCCCAAAATTTGGGCTCCAAAAATGCCCAATATCTACCAAAAATGGAGAAAATCCATTAAAAACAGGCATATAATCATTAAAAAATCCCAAAACATTGGAAAAAAACCCACTTTTGTGTAAATTTAGGCGAAGCCCCCAATATGCGCGTGCCCTTGGTCATGTGGGAGGCGACCATGTGGCCGAGCGCTCCTCTGTTTGTGCATTGGCCCCCTTTGCTGACTCCTGGTCATCGACCTGGTCATAGGACCGTTGGTCTAACAATTACCCGCGCGCCCTGTTCGGAGTAGGGTCCGGGTCACATGGGACCTGCCCGAGAACTAAGGGCCAGGCTCCATCCATTTACTTCCGTGCGTTAAACCTCCGCGCTCCCGGTTATATGGGCGGTCACGGTCGTGTATTTGTGCCGAGGGCTGGGGCTAAGCCCCGACCCTTTCCCCCGCCGAAAAGAACTTTAACCAAACATAAATAAAAACTTCGCCACTTATATAATAAGAAAAAATAGTGGCTCGGATGGTTAGCCCAGTCCTTCCAGTCCTCTGCATGGTGGAGAGGTCGGGGGTTCGACCCCGGTTGAAACCATAAAATTTTGCATAAACCACGAACCAACCACAGGGTGCCACGTGGCAGCCCATGACTGGGCCACGTGGCACCTCAACACCCAACCAAAAACTACCAAGTGTCGAATTCCGGATGGTCCACGTCACCTGCCACGTTCTCTGCCACCGTACCTGCCCAGTCACCTGCTGACGTCATCCCGTGCCACGTGTCACCCTTACAATGGTGACACGTGTCACCCATAGATTGGTCCAGTTGTCTGTTGTACACGTGCTCCGTCACCTTCCACGTGTCATCCCCAGGGGTTGCCACATCATCTATATGGACGTATGGCCTGTACAGTCAACATGCCATGTGGCACTGTACGGACTGTACAGACTGTACAGTCATCCCCCTTTTTTTTTGCCTGTTTGGGTTTTCGGACAGAACGCGATAACTTTCGCATACGGAGCCCGTTTGATGAAGTAAATATATGGCCGGAATCAGGAAGACAAGACAGACGCAATGGCGCTAGTTTTGCTAGATTCTGAGCACTTTAATTTTTGAGCCTTTTTTGAGCCCTGTCAGGCTTCTGGATTCGATTCTGGATCATCGACTCTCCAAGTCACGATCCCCAAAACTCCGAAAAGAAGCTTGTCTCCACGTACTCTTCTCTTCATCTCTTCGATGGTGTGACCATCAGCTGAGACCACGCGCTTATGCATAAAGAATTTTTGCGATTTCACATTTCGTGAGTCTGGAGATGGGGCATCTCGACTCTCCAAGTCAGGATTCCCAAAACCCCGAGATGGAGCTGAGATCAACGGTCCACGATCTTGATGAATCTACGGTCTAGATCTCATCGTGAATTTTCATCTCGTGATTCCTTCAATGGAGGTTCTCGTCACTCCAAGTCCTGATATGCAAAGCTCCGAGATGGAGCTTAGATCAACGATCCAGAACACTTGGTGATCTGACGGCTGGGATTAAATCGTGATTTCTCATATCACAATTTCGATGGTTTTGTTTCTTACCTCTCCAAATCGTGATAGGTGAAGCTCCGAGATGGAGCTTAGATCAACGGTCCAGAACAAACATCGGTCTGACGGCTGAGATTGTTTTGTGATTTTGCATATCGTGAAATCGAGAGGTTAGGTAACCCCGTTCCTTTGACTTTCCGGTCAGCGATATGACGATCTTTCACCATGTGTCCTATGGATCAACGGTCCACGACTGTCCCCGATGGACGGCCATGATTCCTTCACAGTTTTGGGGAGTTGGATGACTCTTGGACTTATCTGCCTTGCAGCTTCACCATATCTAATGGCTATTGATCCTTTGTAGATACCCCATATCCTACGACCTAGATCTTCTCGCGATTTCGCCACTTCGCGATTTCATCCACCTTCGTGATTTCACCGCTTCACGATTTCTTCCACCTTGCGATTTCGCTATTCTTGCCATCGCTGTTCTTTGCCATTATTGATCTTTCCATCGCTGTTCTTTGCCATTGCTGATCTTTTCCATTGCTGATCTTTGCCATCAATGACAAGCTTACTCCCAACTATAAACCTTCCAACAATCTCCCCCTTTGGCATTGATGGCAACAAAGGCACCCCTGTTCTTTTCTCCCCCTTTGACATCAATGTCAAAGAAAACACGCTCCCCCTGAGCTGTTG
>ML784527.1:762024-789888 GCA_009831015.1 Picea engelmannii
ATTTCAGAGTATCTCATTAAATGGAGGAAACTACCGACTGAAGATTCCACTTGGGAATATGAGTCTTTTATACAGAAGCATCCAGAGTTACTTAAGCGTTGCAGACAACACTTGTCTCAAGGGGAGGGGCATGTTAAGCCCTAATATTGGCTCATTACCCCTTGATAGGGGCATATTAGATTAGTAATGCTATTTTATTTATGTCGGCTTTAGGCCATTAGTTGTAATTATACCTCCTAGTCTCCTATATATACCAAGGAGACATTTTCATTTTGAATCATCTTATACTTGAACATTTAAGTGGGGTAAAAGGAGGTTGCCCCCTCGAAGAGGCTTATTATCTGAAATTATCTCTTTTTCAAGGCGTTGAGTACTTTTTGTGAAGATTTTCTATGCTATATTGATATTTGGTTCTTAACAGATTTTCTTTGCCTCTTCCAATTCTACTTTTAGTAAGACAAGGTCTTCATCAAGTTATTTACTGTCTTTCTCGAACTGTATCAACAACTGTCTTTTCTTTCTGTTCTTGATTCTTAGTCTGTCAATCTCTTCCAATGCACTGATCAGTTCTCCTTCCATGTCAACCACATCTTTTTCTTCATCACTCCCTGTGCTTTTATTATAATAATCCTCTTTGGCAATAAGTATGAAGTCATTTAGTTTATATTCAATAGAGGAATCATCTTCTTCATCATCTGAAGGATCATCATCATTGTTTACGCACATAATTTTCTTCTTAAAGTTTTTCTCCTTAAATAAATTTCTGTGTTTGTACTTCTCCTCATCATCACATGTCGGATCCTTTCCTTTGTGGGGACATTTATTTGCAAAATGACCTATCCTACCACAATTGAAACATTTGAAAGGCAGTTTACCTTTTTATTTGCCTGATCCCTTCTTCAGTCTCTTCACAAATTTTTCTTCAACTTCATCGGGCTCATAATCCTCATTCTTGTCTGCTTTAAATGATGCTTCTCTGGAGGTGGGTTTATCTTTAACTATTCTCATTTCATATGCAGTCAATGTTCCTAGCAGTTGATCGAACTCCAAGGTTTTTAGATCATTAATTTCTTCTATAGCAGAGACCTTTGGGTTGAACCTATCTGGGAGAGATCTCACGATTTTCTGAACTAAAGAAGGTTCATCAATTGTTTCACCAAGTGACTTCATTGCATTTACCATTTCTTCTACTCTCAGAAAGTATTTTCCAACAGTTTCATCTTCCTTCATCTTCAGCTGTTCAAACTGTATTCTGTAGGTTTGAAGCTTTGCATCCTTTACCTTCTCATTACCCTCACAACTGCTAATGAGTTTGTCCCACATTTCTTTGGCAGTTCCTAGGTGCATAACTTTTACGAATTCTACTTCTGCAAGCCCGCTCAAAATAACATTCATAGCCTTAGCGTTGAAGCTAAATTCTAGTTTTTCATCCTTATTAGCTAGCACAACTGGCTTTACATAACCAGTATCTACCACATCCCATACATCTGCACCTAACGACATTATGTAGGTTCTCATTCTAACTTTCCAGAAGGCAAAGTTTGTTCCATTGAACAGAGGGGCCTTATTGGTTGAATTTCCTTCATGGATTGACATGTTTAAGCTCTGGGATCTACCCTTAGATAAAAGGGGTTGGCTCTGATACCAATTGTTGGACAATTGAGAGGGGGAGGGGGGTGAATCATTTGTTACCGTGCTTAAACAATTATGCTTCTTTTTAAAATCTTTACAAGGCACTCAATGATGATCACAATAATGCAGGGAAATAAACAATGGCACGTTCAACATCAGTCAAATATATGAGAAACACAGAGACAAATATTTCCCAAGCAAACCCATATAGGGTAAAAACCTCTTTTTCTTTATATGATAAGTATTATTACATTCTTTACATTATCATACATATGAGCACCAACTCATTGTGAGGCTACAACCTCTGTTTTGCAAGCTACAACTTGCTGAGAGCACCAACTCTCTTTTTTTCTCTAGCACCCACTAGACGGAAGCACATACTCCTTGGTTTCTCTAGCACCAACTAGAAGGAAGCACCAAATCCCTGTGTTCAAGCACCCACTTGAACCTCTGAGGACACCAGTCCTCCCTAGCACCTCCCAACCACCCTAGATTATAAATATGAAATACTGAAACCTATTATAGTGATATAGTGTTCAATAACAACTTACTAGTCTCATCACTGTTCTGCAAGATTTTGCTACTCAGACTTCCTCACTGTCTTCCAACATCCATCCTCTGCCCATTTTGCTCTTCTGCTTTTTATGCTCTGTGCACCATGTCCATTTTCTACACAGTTCTTCTTTTGTTCTTTTCAGCTGTTGCACTCTGATCCTTCTTCATGCATGAATCACCTTCAACAACAACATTCTCAGCAAATCCAACAACAACTCCAACACCATCACTTCTCTGTACTGTGTATTTATAGCTTTTGTGCACCTTGTGCATGCAATGCGTGCAATACCTCTGCATACTCACACCGCGCCAATATCCTCCACAACTCGAGTTCTCTGTCTGATCATCATCGTGACTCTTCAACTTCTCTGGCCATTTTTCCACTCGTTCAACATCACTGTATGTTATGCTGAGATTCCTCAGCCTCTTTGGCAGTTGAGACTCTTTGTCTTCTCTGTGACAGTCGAGATCACCTTCTCTGTTTCAGTTACAAGATTCAATGCTCATCCAAATGTCAATCACCTCCACGAGCATCTTCATCCCTGTTGAAGATTCTCAGAGACTCTTCATTTCCTCTGTCAATCACCCCGAAGTGTATTCGAGTCCTCTGGCAGAAACCATCAGTGGTTTCTGGCAGTTACACTATGACGTGCAACAATAGCCCTTCGATTATGCTCAGATTCACCTGCATTGTTGGATTTACTCTGATGGGTTCTTGTGTTATTTACCCGTTTCACACTTTCACAATTCATAGATTCTGCAATGAGACATCTTGTGTCTCCATGTCACGAGTTTTGAAACTCTGAAACATAGTTTTTATGCGTTGGCTCCTTCCTTTATATGACCATGGCTATGACCAAGCGCTTATGCATAAAGATATTTCGCGATTTCTAATTTCATGAATCTGGAGATGAGGCATCTTGACTCTCCAAGTCGTGATCCCTAAAACGCCGAAAAGAAGCTTGTCTGCACTACTCTTCTCTTCATCTCTTCAATGGTGTGACCACCTGCTGAGACCACATGCTTATGCATAAAGCGCTTTCACGATTTCGCATTTTGTGAGTCTAGAGATGAGGCATCTCGACTCTCCAAGTCGCGATCCCCGAAACCCTGAGATGGAGTTGAGATCAACGGTCCACGAGCTCGATGAATCTATGGTCCAGATCTCATCATGAATTCGCATCTCGCGATTCCTTTGATGGAGGTTCTCGTCACTCCAAGTCCCGATACGCGAAGCTTCGAGATGGAGCTTAGATCAACGATCCAAAACACTTGGTGATATGATGGCTGGGATTAAATCGCGATTTCGATGGTTTTGTTTCTTACCTCTCCAAGTTGTGATATGCGAAGCTCCAAGATGGAGCTTAGATCAACGATCCAGAATAAACCTTGGTTTGATGGCTGAGATTGTTTCGCGATTTCGCATATCGCGAAATTGAGAGGTTAGGTAACCCCGCTCCTTTGACTTTCCGGTCAGCGATATGACGATATTTTGCCACGTGTCCTATGGATCAACGGTCTACGACTGTCCCCGATGGACGACCAGGATTCCTTCACAGTTTTGGGGAGTTGGATGACTCTTGGAATTATCCGCCTTGCAGCTTCACCATATCTAACGACTATTGATCCTTCGTAGATACCCCAGATCCTACGGCCCAGATCTTCTCGTGATTTCGCTGCTTCGGGATTTCGTCCACCTTCGCGATTTCCCCGCTTCACAATTTCTTCCACCTTGAGATTTCGTCACTTTGCGATTTCGATGTTCTTGCCATCGTTGTTCTTTTCCATTGCTGATCTTTCCATCGCTGTTCTTTTCCATTGCTGATCTTTTCCATCGCTGATCTTTGCCATCAATGACAAGCTTACTCCCAACTGTAAACCTTCCAACAAGAGGGTGGGTGGGAAAACTTTTCAACAAACAAATCTTCTAATATGTCCCAACTGGTAATGGTACTAGGCAACAATGAATGAGACCATTCAAGAGCATTTCCATGCAAAGTTTGTAAAAATATCCAGCATATAATATTGTCTTTAGTAAGATTAAAAATTTGACATGCACAATTGAATCTATACAAATGTTGTTCTGCATCCTCCAAAGTATTTTCAAAGAATGTAGAATTTTTTTCCATAGAAATATTAGGCATCTGAAATTTTTTCTTCTGGTAGATTTAAAGGGCCTCTATGTAGTCGCCTTCTTCTTTGGGTAGTTGTTCCTTTTGCCGCATCTCTTGAAACTATTGATGGACTTGGTAAAGAAGGTAAAGGAGAATCATGATATGAATGGATTTCTTCATAGAATTCAAAATATACATCTTGATATTTTTGAGTCTTTCCAATGGAGTTTTCAAGGAGATCATTCTCCTGAATGTTCTGTGCTTCTTGGCTCCTTTTGAAGTCATTGCAACATCTTTCAATAATCCTTTTATAAACCCCGTGCATCTAGAACACACAACAATGGCTCCCCAGTATGGTTGCCAAAAATGTTGACATTTGAATCTGTGAAGACCGAAATGACAACCTCATGAGGATATGAATCCCCTTGCATTTTTATAGAGGTGGTACTCCTCTTTGGCTGAAAAATATATCTATGATATATTGGACTAGGGAGAATGCTAAACAACAAACCTTCGATCTTTATTGCTTGGATTTATACATAAAATGGTTGTTCAATAACCTGATCTGATCTTTATGTGCAAGAAGAAATCTCTTTACAATAAGAAAATATTGAAGGAGGGATTCAATATCAAAATATCTAGTGCTCAACTTCAAATAAACAATCTTCTTAATCACATACAAATACATCCATATCTTCTTCACGAGAAATATAAGAGAATAATTTGATCATCTCAAAGAATTTTAAAAGAGTATTACTTTTAAGATCAAAAGAGAATTTGATAGGTTAATTTCAAATATCTCATACTCAAAACTCAGAGTTATAAAATACAATCAAAATTAACCCCGAAGTGATTCTTTGTGGAGTTTTAATCATGAAATATGTTCTTCATTACAAAATCTATGACAGTCATATACATGGCTATAAATAATCCATGATCATATAAATAAATTATTTTGAAGAATACAAGAAGAACACTCAATAACTCAACCTTGTGCCCAATTTAGAGATTCAAGCATAAAGCTATGAGAAATGATGTAGAAGAAGAAAAAGAGTAGAGAAGGTGGAGTTTTCTCTTTGTTGATTAGAAGCTTCACTGCATATGATGTCTGCACATTCTTGTTCTGATCTTCTTCCCCTGCCCCTCATATTATTCAATTATGGAACCCTTGATGAAGCCCTTCTTCTCTTTTTAAAATTTGATTTTCTAACTAAGCGAGTAGTTAGGGCTTTTCTTTTCTTGAATTTCTCGTACAATTTTTATTGAAGTATTCAATTTAATTAATGCCTCATTAAATACTCATTAATAAACTTACATCATTAATATACATATCTTTCACATGGGCCCCTTTATGTTTTAATAAAAGTTTTCATATAAACTTTTATTTTCAAGATTTAATTAATTGCCCTTTTAAAGAGGGGGACTATGTTTTAATTTTTTGGAAGTGAAAATAAAATTTTCAACCATGGAAACCAATTTATATGTGATCTCCATCGTCTTATCTTTCTAACGATATAAATTTTTCCCAAATTTGACTCCCGGATCTCAAGATATGACCTCGTGAAGTTGAGTTGTCAAGTGGATCCATTAAAAATGAAGTTGTCTGATATTTCAATTTTTTTTAGAAAAAATGTCCACTTTCAACCTTTAAAACATATAACAAAATATTCTTCATCGAATTATCTTTCCAATGATATAAATTTTGTGTGATTTCGACACCCAATGCTCAAGATATGGTCTTCAGAAGTTTGTGACTCAGGGACCGTCGATCGAATGTCTTGGGGCAATCTCAGCCCTTGATTTGTGTCCACCCTCCTTGATTGAGATTTCGACTTTTTGGTTTATAAAATTTTAATCCCACATGCATGGGACTCTTGGGATATTTAATATATAAAATACTAAGTGTAATACACACTTAGTAAGAACCGTGAAGAGAGAAGATTATGGCGCTGAAGAGCTCGACTTCCCCTTAGGAAATTGATTAATAAAATATAATTTTGCATGCCAAGTCAAACTCCACCTATGCCTAGTCAGAATATAATTCAACCACTTAACTATCACCACGTGTCTCCAATAATCAAATTCCATGTGTCATAATCTCATTGGATGCCAAATATAACCAATAATACACTGCCATGTATCACCATTGGTAAGCTGCCATGTGCCACAATTTGGGATGCCAAGTGTCATGCGTTATGTGGAAGACATACAGAGTGTTCTTATTAGTTGATGGCTCATGTAATAAACTTAGGATACATGGTTAAATAAAGATGAATGAGAGAGTTTAAGGAAGGGGGGAAGTAGTGGGTAGTTAGGGAGGGATGAAGTTTGTAGTCGACGAGTGTTCTTATTAGTTGATGGCTCATGTAAGAAACTTAGGATAAGTGGTTAAATAAAGATGAAGGAGAGATTTTAAGGAAGGGGGAGTAGTGGGTAGTTAGGGAGGGGGGAAGCTTGTATTCGGAGGAAGTTAGGGGGTGGGGTATTATGACATAGGGTGACGTAAGGGGGGGGATAATATGTAGACAATGGGGAAGCGAAGTCGGGGAGTGTCTGACCGCCAAAGAATATGGAATAAGAAGAGACTGGAATGGATAGGAGGAGAAATAAATTTAATTATTGAAATAGGGGGGAAATAAGGGGACTGGGTGGAGTGTCGGGTTGGGGAGTGATAAATGTCGCGAACCTGATGCATAATAAAAATACACTAAGTGTTAAGTGAGTGAGGCACTAAGTGTTCAGTGAGTGAGGTGGGGGAAGGAGATAAGTGAAGTATTGTTGAGTGAAAATTCCAAGTATAGAGTATGATAGAAGAGAGGAAAGGTGAGGAGAGAAATATTCGAGAAAAAATTTAAGTGTGGGAAGAGTATTGCAGGTGCTCACGAGTGATATAATAGAATATTTTTATGGGTTTTGAACCTGCAACAAGAAGAAAAGTAAGGGTTTTAGGCCCAAAAATTAATGAAGAAAACAAGGGTCTTGGGCTCAAAAATTTAAATGTAGTTTCAAGAAATTTACTTTATTCCATATTGAAGATGCATTTTTTAGGCGGTTAAACATAAACCCGGATATATTGAGCATACGAACTTGGATTTTCGATCTGAAAAATGTGTGGCGAAGATGAGACTGAGGGATACACAATGAAATTATAATTGATAAAAAAATTTCTTCTTTCAATATCATTTTTTTTATTATTTCAGGAGCGGGAAAATATATATGACCAATTTTTGGTCAACAATGCTCTACCATTGAAACAAGAAGAGTTGTAAGTACACCATCTGAGGGAAATATTTATAATCATCATATTATACATTTTATTTTAGAGACACACATACCCGGATGGGTTTGTGAACCACTAGTATTATGGGGTTGTTTTCCACCACTGTCAAATGAACCGGTGTTGCTTGCCTGTTTAAAACATATAAAGACATAATTAATTGATGTGTAAAATCAATTGTTAATATATTGGACAAGTAATCAACAACTACAATATTGTCATTTTATTTACCAACTCATTCGAAGGGTCATATTGTGTCTATGATCCCTTCCTTTGTCGATTTTCCACCACAACTTGAAAGTCAAACTTGAAGCCGAGCATCAAGTTTTCTTTTATGGCAACACTGTTGAAAGTCTCCCCCTGCATCACATGGCATAAGATATGGATTTTTGCTTACTAGTTGCAATTAGATAAAATTTGCATGATGATATGTATAATATGAATAAAGTATTTTTCACTTACAATTCTAGCTTTTAATCTCAAGTAACCACCTTGGCCAAGTTTTTGTTGACCATGTTTTATTTAGTCTTTCCTTTGTTGCTTTTGATATGTCTGGGAGCCTATGAAAAGTTTCAAGTATGTTATAAGATATCACATTTTTTTCTATAGAGCTAAACTAAATTCAACATATTCAATTCAAAATATCATATATTACCTTTCAGGGCCATGTGGTGTCTTCCCTTCGCTTCTCAATGCACTCTCTGTTGCGTCCTCATGTATATTCTTCCATTCCCTCTTGGGAATGGCCAAAGGGTGATCATAATTAGGTTTATTTTTCAATTGAACCCTATATTGATCTTTGACATATTTCAAATATGTACCATCCCTCGAGGTGATTTCAGACTTCTTGAATATATCACCAAATAGGCCGACCATATGGTTTATACGATTCTTTTTCAAATATTTATTCTGGGAATTACACTGTGTGTGAATGGTGGGCTCGAAAATCTCTAGAGCCTTGTCATGCAAGATCCTGTAAAAAATATCGTTTCTTGAAAAATGATATGATAATTAGATTAAAATAATATGAAAGATGTTGGTTTCAATAAAATGGTAGGAATTCACTATTTAACATATTAAAAAATACCCGATATTTGTTATATATTCAAGGGAACCAATTTTTCATCCACCAACAAGTTGATGGGGAGTGTTCCCGAGATTTGAACACGTGTTTCCCCAGGATAACAATTCTCTGGCTCCATAGAGCCAATATCCTCATGAGATTTTCCCTGTAGACCCTCATAAACATGGTCTAGCGTGTGCGGTGGGGGTGTCTCACGGGCCCCAAGAGTTTCAAACCTCTAAGCCACAGACATAGAGGAAAATAGCCTTGCATGTACGTGGCTCGTGCTAAAATGCTGTGGGGTTTGTGCATCATTGGTACCAACAACGTCCCCATGACTAGGTTGTCCCGTCAGATTCAAAATTGCCTATAGAAATAAAACGTTAAGAGTATTTCTCATATAATAGTATCAAACAAAAATTTCATAAATCAATATATGTCTGAAGCAGTGTTTTTTTTTTTAAATTGCGCTTACCTACCTTAAAATTTCCCTCCTTTGTAAGTGTCTTAGACCTAGCCAATTCAATGTATTCCTTATTTTCTCAAATCCTTTCGAATTGTTTCCACCGGGTTGTTGGAATCATATATTTCATTCCATGCAACATCCTGCTCCGATGGTGTGCTCGTCGAGATCAACAAATAAACATGTTAATTCAATTATTGTAAGCAATAATTGATATGGAAATCCTTGTTATACCTAATCCGAGCTAGCCGATGCCTTCCCATGATCACCCTGCCACATTATAAGATGCATGACAATTTATAATGTTAGAAAATAATCTAAGAAGCATGAGCTATTAAAATGTATGTAAAATATATAAAAATGAAAACATTGATTACAAGTTTTGTATACTGGTAGAACTTGTTTACCCCCATAATAACAGTGCTTCCATCCATTCAATTAAAATCGTAATTGATCAACAACTCTTCCCCTACAACTATTGTTTTCACTACACATATGAATATTTGATTTCCTTCACGCCCCTCAAATATACAATTGGGTTTATTTCTTGTCGTCCCGAGTCTTGTACTATTAATAAGCTCTGCAATATTTCCCGAAGCCTTTGGCCTTCCATCAATACACACCGTCGCTCCTTTATTGTGATCGATGTCTTTTATCTGTAATTAATTTGCAACAACTGCATATCTCTGCATACTTGGAATATATCGGACCGGCCTCAACCAATCTCCATAATTGTATCATGGTCTGACATACTCCATCAACTCAACAAGTCCTCCACCTTTCACCTTTATGCCATCCATGGAGAATAGACCTAGACCATGTATGGACGACAGAGAAATGCAATAAATCCTCTCATTGACACAAACGTCAGTGTCCAACTTAGGAAGTTCATTGGGTACCCATGGTCTCAGTAGATGCTTATACCTCAAAGGAACCTCGATGTCACCTATGCTCTCATTGTCATAAGAACATGAACCTCCTACAACAAGAAATAATTACATGCACCTACAAAATTTTCTTCTGACCTTTTCACCTTTAGTTGATCTCACCCTGTTAGATGTGTTGGAGGTCATAACACTTTCCCACCTTCCTCTAGAAATTCCCTCGCTCAAGGATGATAGGTCTGACATGTACTTGTTCAGTTGTACTTGCACTCCATCGAATGAGAAAATGTAGTTAGCGACAATATGATTGAATTTATCCACATCCTTCACCTGAATAGACATCGTCAAAATGCATGTGCCATGCATGTTCATAATAATCACATGTGAACATTGGGATTGGCATGATTCACACTTTTTTCTTTGGTGAAGATGGAATAAGTGTCGAAATAGGACTTAGATGGAATACTGTTTCATAATATAGAACAATGATATATCATATGCATAATGTCATAGACTAAAATATTCATGAACACATCATGTGCTATGGAATCTTGTTACCTTCAACTCTTGAGTCCTAACATAGATTTAAAAATTTATGGGTACTATTTGTATGATTTGTGCCTCCATTGGGAAGGGTTGGGTTTGCAATTTCTTTGTTTGCAACAAATTAATGAAACTACGCATGGGAAAACATGCTTGTATTATTGCACCAATGCACCAAAGGGAGATGATGATATTTACTTGGTAGAGTTCACGATCCATTTCCAAGATATAGTTAATCAAGGTGCCAAGCATTAAAAACATGGATAACTTTACTAAAGTACATTTGTCTCGAGTATAAAAAGTTGGTGAATTTTCCTAATCCAAAAAATTACCAATTTAATTAAAACCCAAAGATGAATGGTCCACAAATTTTGTAGCCCACAGTAAAGTATTGAAGAGTTGGGAGGAAGTTTCTAATATTTGATAGTTTCTAATCATATTTTCACATATTATGTCATATATGTAGTGTATTTTTCTTGCAATCTACTAGGGTAGCATGCCATAAATGTTAAACTAATAACATTTGATTTCAAATTTTTTAGAAGTTATGGACTTGCTGTGAGCCCTCCAGTTTATGGCAATAACTATTTTAATTTGGGTTTTACGAGTTTAAAATAGATGCCAGAATTAACTACGAAACTAGGGAATGTTACTGTTGTCAATCCAAGCAATTAAGTATTTGAACTTTGAAGTGGAGGATTTCCTCCATCTCTATGATCATATCAAATTGACCAAGGAATTCTGAAGGTTAACTTTAAGATTCATCTTGTGAATGGATTTGTCCTTCATATCTAATATGGACTTGCACAAAGAAGAGACCACATAGGAAAATTCCACCTTGTTGGATGACTCACTCTCCACTGCTTGGTCTTGTTCCCTGAGACTAGTTATTTATCAATTCTTGGCTTCCATCTTTGTCTATAAAAAAATCTATTTTATATTTCGTCATTTGCATGAAAGATAACTATGATTCCCCAACTACTAGAGGATAAGTCTATATTCTCACAATAACCTTTTCCTCAAGATGATGTCCATATTGTGCCCCTAGATTTACTTTCTCTTATAGGAGGTTTTCTTTAATACTTATTCCTTTGAGTCAAAGAGAAATATCTCAAGATTTGATCATGGTACCTCTTCATATTTTAGTAACAAGGATAGTTGTTGTAGGAACCATGATGAAAAACCATTTGTTGGGTTTATCTCACTCTCACCATGACCTCTTCCCCTTGCTCAATCATCTACATGCTTCCTTTCCAATCACAAAAAACAACATGGTCTCTAGAATCCAAAACGCAATATGCTACAAGCTATTACATATCAATGATCAATGAGATAAATCATCAAACTGATCACCACATCTAGATATAATCAAAACAATGTAAGATATAACAAGGAGATAGAGTTTCACCATGCACCCACATCACACGACGTGCACCCTTTGCATGGCGCAAATGCTTTAGAAGCAACCTAGAAGATAACTATATGACCTATACAACAATGGAAACCTATGTAATGAGGTGTGCTTGCATCATCATGATATCACATGTACACAACATGGTATGCATAAGTTGGATGACTTATATTATGATGAAAGGAACAAAAATGATATGTGGCATGTGCAACTTGGAACAAGGAGGTTGACCCATGTAGAGAAAATTGTTTGCGTAATAATGAATTCAAATATGTGAAGGACAACCTCTATGATGGTGCTTTAATGAATATTCCTTACATCACACTGAGATCATGTGTTTGGAGGATGCCCTATAGGAGGGTCATGCTCAAAGTTGGTAATTCAATGCACAAGAAGGGTTGAGAGAAACACACTTCCCATACAAGGATACACATTATGTAAGGAGAATATCCTACTTCTTGTGGAAATCATGTTTGAAGATGACAACATGTCCAATATGGTTAATCGACATGTGAAAGATATCATGAAAAATCATGCAATTGTGTGTTGTTAGGATGTGAGGAGAAATGAGCGACATGTTTGAAGAGTAGAATATACCAAAATTCAAATACAAGCAACAAGAGGATATGGAATACATACAATACATGCAATGGGCCATTACATCAACTAATGCATGAAGACGACAATGTAAAGGAATATGAGAGATGTATATAAATGATGTCATTTTTGGTTGTCAAAAGAGAGCATGGGGATACTTGCAAATGATGGTACCTAATAAATCATATGAGAACATGTTGATAGAGAGAAATACTACAAGTGGAAGGGATTCCACAATTCCCTTCAACCATGCACACAATAGAAGAAACTTTGATAGCAAGACTATGCAAACATAGACAAGAAAATAATTATATTGATACTTTTTCTAATTGTCCTTTAAGACATAGTTGTGACCCTTGGGAGATTATTGTCAAAAACACAATTTGTGTAGATTCTTGGATGACTTGCAATAAATATTGTTAAAAGTTCCAGGACTATATGTCCGATGTTTTTGTCCAGGGAGGAAAAATCTACGTTGGGTTTATCTAACTCTCACCATGGCCTCTTCCCCTTGCTCAATCATCTACATGCTTCCTTTCCAATCACAAAAAACAACATGGTCTCTAGAATCCAAAAAACAATATGCTACAAGATATTACATATCAATTATCAATAATCAAACTCATCAACACATCTAGAAATGGGATACTCATCACAAAATACATGATCATCATCCAAACCCATCCACCCGAAGTCATCAATTTCAAACTTTGTTAGGTGAGTCTCCTATACCCACTTTAGAAGTGTAATTTCCATTAAAAAAAATGATGATTTTTTTCTTTAGAAAAAAAAATCTTTTCCAATCACCTCATGTTTATGAAAATGTACCTTTTCTACCTAGTGAGATATACTCCATTATGGCATGCAAGTTTTCCTTCTCTCCCTACTTGGAAGAATCTTGAGTCCACATCCCCATATTTTCTTACAATATATATTATTTCTTTCATGATCATTTTCATTTGTAACATATTGGAAGTTCATTTTGAACCATGGAACCTTTGTAAGTGAGGAGGTGATATGCATTTTTAGATTGGGATCTAGCAGTCACATAATAGCCTGTCGACTTCAACTAAACCCATGGTAGTTAGTTGAGTTCTCTTTTGCACATTTTCTAGTCCCCAACGAATGGGTTTAGTGCAACATATGAAAAAGACACTACCATGACGATGAATAAAATCATTTACAAGATATTGAGGATCATTGGCTCTAAATATTGAGATTATCAAGGTTAAATTTTCTTTCCTAAGGCATGAATGTCATTGTTTGGGAATCTTGACACCAAATCTCAGACCCATAGCTGAAAGGATAATTTTCTGTGTTTTATATGCCCTATACAGTCACTTTAGTGTTATTATAGTATTTTTGGCATGAATTTGGTTTGTTACAACCAATGTTATGAAAGCCTTTCTGGCATGAGTTTGGATTGTTACAACCAATGTTAACAAAGCTACTTGAATAAGACTAGAGGCAGTCCTTTTAAATTGGTTTGGGGTTCTCCAATCATAACTGGTTTTTCAAACCAATAGATTAGGGATCAGAGCTTCGGCTTGCCCTCTACATCAACATAAACAATGTCAATCCAAGTGTCATTCTAGTTCCCTCTCCTATATATTAGGGCTCAAATCTTTGGCTCTCCCTCTACATCAATATCGACTGGATTCTCACACAACTACATCCATCATCACAGATGTTCTTGGAATCGGTTCTATTTTTTTTAACCTTTTTTGGAACTGGGTTCCTCTTATCACAATGAGGATAAATCTCCTAGTTTTAGCATTATGGGGGAATTGCTATCACCATTCATAAAAAATTTCTCAAATAAAATCAAAAGTACAAAATGGGTTTTGCTCACCATTCTTTCCCTTGAAATTCGTCTCCTTTCCCTCATTTCCCTTGCAATGGTCCGTATCTCCTTTCCCTCACTGTTATTTCTCATCACTACAAGTTGATTTTGTTTTTTTTCCCTCTCTACCCTCGAGCTTTGTGTTTTTTCCCCTCGTTGCGCATTACTCTCGAGCTCTGTTTACAATATATCAACTCCAACAATTTTGTTAGCTTTGTGTTTTTTTGCACTAGTAGCGAGTTGCCCTCAAGCTCTGTTTACTTTGTGTATTTTTCCCAAGTCGTGAGTTTCCCTCGAGCTCTGTTTACAATCATATACAAAATATTTTGTGGATTTGTTCCCATCCATATATCTATTATGTTGATTTAAAAATAAATCATGAAATGGTTACATAGAGATAACCCTAAGGATGTGATGGGTTTTTTTTTTGAGTGTGTAGTATTAATATATAAAAAGTTAGCTATTGTTTTTGGTCCACATAAGTAAGTTTTATTATTCTTATTAGTCCATGCTGAAGGCATAGAGGGAATATAGCAATCGATAATTCATTGACTTCATATAAATATGTCCTTTGATTATAAATTTTCACATCGTATGTATTGTTCGAACTATAGAAGTAAAAACATTATTTTTTTATATAATAAAAAAAACCTTATACATCATCGTCTCATTGGAGAATATATTTGGGGTCTTATTGCCAGCTTCGTTGTTCCCAATGTTGTAAATGTTTAGATATCCAAAGTTTTGAGCTTAGAGACTCTTTTTTAATTTTTGTTACATTTTTACTAAAATGTTTACATGCCGAAAGTTCTGAGCATAGACGTTGTTTTTTAATGTTTTTATTATTTCTATTTGTATTGAAATGCTTACATACCAAAGTTTTAGAGCATTGAAACTCTTTTTTAGGTACTTGAATAGGCCTAACAACTTAAATGTTTACATAGCACGAGGTCCTTAAACAATCCTGGCAACTTAAATTTTTGCATACTGCGAGGCCCTTAAACAACATGACAGCCTTAAATGTTTACCTAAATAGGCTTCTCACATTACATTTTTCCTCGAATTTTTCCATACAATGTTGCAGTGAATTTGGACAATATTGTTGTCCACCTCTAGTTGCATAGCCATTGTATGTTTCATACTTATTCTATGCTTGGAATGAAATTTGGTCATCGTTGAATATACATACATTGTTTACTGGTTCGGTGGGTGCTTCTTGTTCGTTGGTTCGTCGGTTGCCGCTTGTTGTTGTTTGGTTCAACCTTGCAAGTTTGAGGACCTACACCTATGGTTGGACCTATTGGTGCTTGTTGCTTGATTTTGTTTTCTTCGTCCATTGCCATTGTATGTTTCATACTTCTTCTATGCTTGGAATGCAATTTGGTCATTGTTGAAGATACATACATTGTTTACTGGTTCGGTGGGTGCTTCTTGTTCGTTGGTTTGTCGGGTTCTTCTTGTTGTTTTTTGGTTCAACTTTGCAAGGTTGAGGACCTGTGCCTGCGGTTCTGTCATTGTCGTGTGTGGCGAAGTTGATATCTAACGCCTATCCCATGCCCGCCTATCCTGCTCTTAAATTTTGCTCCAATTTTTTCTCCTAACTCTGAACCATACCTACATGCCTTTGCAAAATGTTCTTGTAGAGGAAAAATATACTGAGATGGTGCTAGCAAGAGTGGTGTTCCATGGATTTCAAATTGAAATATTCAGTTTCTATGCTGTTTCGTGTGCAACATTGCTAACATAATGAATGTGTTCTCAAATGCATCACACCATTTACATTTGGATGAAACCATTACCATTCTAGGATACTTCAGTGTTGACATGTGAAAAAATAATGGCATAAGAAATAATTGGACAACTACATGTGCAATTACAATGTTCGCTTTCTTTTTGTTAAGATAAAACATGTGCAAAACACACTTATTAACCATATATGGTGAAATGTGCCCATATCACAATACAACCTCTTTATCTTGTACACAGACTGGTCTGAACACGATACAATTTGTCTTGTACTTGAAATATGAGACGTACATCAAAGATATTGCGAAATTATATTTCCATGTCTCAAAGCATATCTGGATACTTTGCTTCACAAAACCAAAATCATTACAACCATGGATCAAGAAAAGCAAAGGTTCATGTTTCTAATTATCTTTTTTTCTATTCCTTTGAATCTCATTTACTGTATATACATATTACTTGTTCTCCCCTGCATACCAAGTTCCATTCATGTTGATTGCATTTTGTGCGTTCCCACATTGAAACAAACATAATAACCGGAGAAGACGAAGGAGTCTTCACTGCAAATGTAGAAGAGGAGATCCAAAGGTGCATGATTGTACTGTTATTTCATATTCCATTGTTTTGTATTTCATTTATTGTCTATATATGTGTTCACCTAGTTTATTGTATGTAGATATTGCGTATCTTCCTACATAATAAATTATCTTCATGTCCTTTGTATTCTCTGTGCTGCTACATTGAAATAAATCGAACTCTATTTATTTTTTTACATGTCTTTCTGCATACCAACTTACCTTCATGTCCATTGTATTTTTCTGCATTGCTATATTTAAACAAACAAAATAATTGGAGAAGACGATGGACTCTTTTCCGCAAATGTAGAAGAGGAGATACAAAGGTGCATGCTTCTACTCTTATTTCATATTCCAATGTTTAGTATTCCATTTATTGTTTGTATATTTGTTCTACTGCCTTGCACCTAATTTATTGTATGTAGATACTGTGTATCTTTCTACATAGTAACTTATCCTCAAGTGAATTGTATTCTCTTTGCTGCTACATTGAAATAAATAGAACTGTATTTCTTTTTTTTACATGTCTTTCTACATACTAACGTACCTTCATGTCCACTGTATTTTCAGCGTTGCTACATTGAAAGAAACGTATTAGTTGGACATGAAGATGAATTCTTATATGCCACATTAGATGGGGCTAAAGTGCAATCTTCGAAAAGGTATACCAACTGTGAAAGTAAATCAAACACACAAATGGGTGGGTGGATATATATTGGACTAGAAAATGATGATTTGGAAACAATGGGCCTTTGTTGAGACTTCCCGCTTCCAAACATTTCCCTCCCCATTTCTATTTTCCCACTTTCTATTATTCCTTTTTTTTCCCTCTTCTATACTTAACCAAATTCCCCTTTGTTTTTCTCTTCTACTTTCACTTTCTGGTTTCTTTTCTTAGTCGTCTTTCTGAAAATGTCTAGGTGCGTGGGTTGGCGGACTCACGGGTTCACATTTATACTCATGCTTCTATATCACGACTCCGATCGACGGTTTCCTCATTCCATACTTATCCACTTTTTCAATCGAGGGTTACCGGTATGGTGGGTTCAATATTGCACCTCTAGCTTCATAGGTTCCATGATATACATATTGGCCACCATACCCCCCCATCATGCCCTATTCCCTGTTACACATTTTTGTAGTAAACAAATCCGAGGCATACAATTTGACCGTCAGGTCCTCATGTTTCCTAGGTATCCATTGACACCCTATTTCGTATTCCATATCCTTCGACCCTGTATGTGACATTCAGAACAATTATGGACAATATACAATGCATATGCTTATTTAGTCCTTTTGATGTTCATCTACACATGCTTGCATCAGAAAAATTTGGACTAGTGACATGGCCATGAGCAGTCAATCATTGCAAACACAAACATACCGACAAGGCCAAAGGTAAATATTCATACATTGTGTCCCTCATATGTTTACCAAACAAATATTCTGGGCTATTTATTCATCCATGCCATTATAAATATGCTGATGTCATCTGCAACACATACTTTGCAGTTCACAAGAAGTATCAACGAGCGCAAGTGAGATGCCAAACATAGCGCAAGTTCTGCAGACTAAGAGGTCTGGTTGCAAAACTCTAGCCTCCATACTTCATCCAAGTTGTGAGTCTACTTGTACATTTATGCCAGGAAAAAAAAAACCAAAAAAATAATGCAGACTACCATTCACACTACTTTTCCTTTTCAAAAAATGGCACTAGGTTGAAACTTATAACACCCAAAATATTATCAATAGAGGGCTTGAACAACCGCCAAACTAGACAAGTGTTCATCGGGGACATAATGGTCATCTATAGCACCTACTTGGACAAGGAAAAAAAAACTAGATCCATTATGCGTGCTGACATGACATACAACAAAGCCCTGATGACAATCACACTGACTATTCCTACACAACTTGTCCAGAAACAAGCAAAAAAGATATTGTCAGGTAATGGGATATCCATGACAAATTTTAATATATTGCCCAAAACATTATATGACCATGGTGATTGTGATCAAATTATATCGCTCAACGAAACAAGTATTGTGGGAAAAAATCCTGCGATTTGTTCAGAATATCGTTTCGCACCGGACACAACAATCAACCAACTTGCACAGAGAAACGACACTTACCCAATCGAAACCATTGGTGCAACTGTCACACTCACGAGAAAACTTGGCTTGATACACATTCTCCATATAAAATATGGAGAGTCAGACAACGACAAGGCAATGGTACCATTCTCCATATCTAGTTTTTTCCTTCACTTTCACAGGTCCATGTATCTTGGTTATGTTACACAACTATTGCATTGTTCCATGTTGCAACTGCAATTGTTTGACACCTATTCAAACTTGTTTTCCTCAATGGAACAACCATTGCATAAAGGGCAATTTCCACTTATGCTCTTCAAAAATATAACAAAGAAAATATATGTTAAAGAAAGGATATCTCGCACAACCCAAGCAACATTTATAACATAATTGAAAACAAACATAGTATAGGATCTCAAGAAACTAGCTAGCTCGACAACTCTTGTGCGTATACATCTACAATTCCATCCTCACTTTTCTCATACAAATTTCCTTCACCAATTTTCTGCAGCTTTTTTTGTTGTTGTGCAGTTGTATATTATATTGTTCAATATATTAACTGCTATGCTCACGTGCCCAGGTTGAAGGTGTTTTGGTTGCAGCAAATGCGTACTCGACACCCTTAGAGCATGTATGTGCCAAATGCAACTCTTTTTCTTCTGCCTCTTCTTTCATAAATGATGGTACAATTGATTGTCTAGGATGCAATAAAAAATTCCCTTACATATATACACATTGCCTCAATGCTGCCATCCGAACCATGGGAAACACAATCATACATTGTACAATTAGACAACCTCTGTTACAAGATGTGCTTCCTGGGTTAGCATAATTTCCATATGAAGTATACCTACAGAAAAAGGCAAACAATGTCTACATGCTGTGCGAATTTCGGGTCCATAACAAATTTACCTTAAATGAGGACAATGCAATACTACATATCGGCTGAAAAAAATAAAAATTCATATCAAGTGTTGGAAGGAAACAAAAAAATCTCATGTGTATCTATCCATGCCTCCCAATGAGTATATGAATAGAATTTTGCAGTGCCATGGAAAATTGAATAGGAAGTGCATATGATTGTTCAGTTAAGAAATGGGAAGCATGAGGACAAATCCCATACAACGTATCCAACCGTGAATAAATCAGGCCCATCGTTTGAACCGTCGAAATGGCTTGCTCCTCTGACCGAAACCATCAGGCATTTCCAATAATATTGGAAAGTTGGCATTGTTAAAAGTGGTAGTGATGGAACATGGCACTATCAGAAGCAAATGTCCATAGTGATCTTGATTCATGGTAAAATAGTAATCGACAAGTTTCTTGCTCCCCATTTGAGGGTTTGGTTATAGTTGGGATACAATGATGAATCTTTGCTGGTTTTGTGTTGTTGTGTGTTTGGAAGAATTTTGTTCATATCTCATGGGCCCGATTATTTTCTCATGGGAACATATACCACATGTAAGAGAAAACCAATGCCACGTGTTTTTTTTTATATCAAATTGTTTGATGCATAGGTCGATGCGTACTGCTCTATGGACCCTTGTGGGATGTCACTTGGTGCCTTCTGTGTTCATGTGTTTCCTTGTGCCTCGACGTTCAATACATTTGGTGTTGACTTGGCTCTTGGTTGTATGCTTCATTCTGGAAAATTAATGATACATTCAGGATCTTGGCAGTTTTTCTATGATCTTAAATAATATACATGACCCGTTTTTCCTTTTAATATAAGCTCTCCGACGCAAATGTAGTATGTGGCTCGTTTTAGCACTTTTACTTGATCGATGAACTTGTGGATATATACTATGTGAAGTCCAATGGAAGTATCATATCAACCACATAAAATTAAAATTAAAATTCATCTTAAAATTCAAATTCGTCATTGTTATACTAACAATGAAGTTGACAGTACAATAATTTTACTTAAACATCCGAAAATTGATTTTCCTATGGAATTTCGATGCTTCTCTTATGCAAACACATCCTGGAAACTATAAGCATGGCTCACGTTATCTATTCCTTGATTGAAGAGCCTGTTTACCTGTTTAATGCACTTCATAGTTACTGTTAAGACCATCAATGGGGATTTCTTACACCAATTCCCGCTTTTGAAAATTGCAATCCCCTTTCTCTTTTCCCTCTGCTTTCCCTTTCTGGTTACTTAATCATTTTTCAGAAAATGTCTAGGTGCGCGGGTTGGCAGATTCACGTGTTCAGATTTCCACTGATACTTTTATATCATGAGTCCAACCGACCACTTCCTCATTCCATATTCAACAAACTTTTTGGTTTGCGGGTTCCCGGGTAGGCGGGCTCAACATTGAGTTTCCATTGTTCCACCGCCTGCAAACAACACCCGGACTTCCCCAATCTACAAATTGACAACCAAATTTCCCTTTATTTTTCTCATTTACTTTCCCTTTCTAGTTACTTAGTCATTTTTTCGAATGTCTCGTGATTTTATATAAAGCACTCGAAGTTCCGCAATATACAAATTGACCGTCGAAGTCCGTCATTGTCCCATGTTTCATATTACATATTTTGCAATCAAAAGTTGGGATACATACAATTTGACCATCAGGCCTTCATGTCTCCTGAGTAGAACTTGTGGCCATGTTTTCAAGCCTGTCAATATTCCCTGTTCTGAGTATGTCTCATGCTTTTATATCACAAGTACGACCAACGACTTCCCCATTGCATATTTAGCCACTATTTCCATCGTCGGTTCCTAGCCAGGCTTGCTCAACATTGCGCTTCCATTGTTCCACGACCTACAAACAACACCTGAAATTTCGTGATATACAAATTGACCACCAAAATCCGTCATTGTGCCTTGTTCCGTGTTACACATTTTGCAGTCAAAATTTCGGTGACATACAATTTGACCATCGACCCCTCACGTCTCCTCAATATAACTTGTGACCCTATTTTGAAGCCCGATCGACTGCGTTCCATACTTGGCCATTTCTTGGAATCTCTTTCGCGGGTTGGTGGGTTGACGAAATGTACAATGATTAATTGCTCTTCGCCATCCCCGCCACCTTCACACTTCTTTCTAGATATGCAATTATTAAGCTTTAATGCTAATAGCTTATTGTGCAGGAACCGTTAAGATTGTCATTAATGTCTGAAAGGTTGGAGCATATTTGTCATTAATACAAATTAAACCAATATTTGCGGAGGGTTGTGTTATCCTTTCCAAGTGTTCATTTCAAGCATCATGCAATCTCTTTCGCATGTCATCTGGTTGGCGGATTCAAGAAATCTCTAATCCTTAATTGTTCTTCGCCGTCACCACCAACTTCACACTGTTTTCTAAATATGCAATTAATAAGATTTAATGGTAACAACTTATTACACACGAATTGTAGAGATTTTCATTAATCAACGAAAGGCTCGAGGAGATCTCCCATTGATACACATTAAACCAATATTTACAGAGGGTTATATTATCCCATCCGAATGTTCATTTCAAACATCATCTAGAGAAAACAAACATTCTCGTTAACTTATGGCAGTAGTTCGACAATAGTTCTATCTATATATAGTAAACACCTTCGGGCATGATGACCAGAAGTTCTAGTGCTCCAGGGCATATTCTTACTACTCATATCCCTCCACCTAGGAGCAAAAAAGGAGATGGTCCCTTGGTGCACCAAGAGATATATTTCAAGCCAAATAATTCCAAGGTAACCCCACCTGCCCAGACAACTCACTCGCCTACGTTGATGGCTGGTGCAGAGGTTGATGTGGTCGATTTCGTGCCAAAATAAGATGATCTGATGGACGATGATACAACGATGGATGATGGCAATGCATATGTTGTTCCCACTCCTGCGCCCAAATTGAAATCAACCATAATGGGGTGAACTTCCTGGATCCATGATGGTGACCCTGACAAGACCAAAGGAAGGGGTTTCAAAAAGAAACTGACGTTGAACGCAATAGCCACTTTGCAGCTCGAGAATAGGAATTCCAGAGGCCCAAATTAGTCTGTTCTGGGCATAAGTCTTTCACAGTAAGGAAATGGTCTCCTGATGCTTCTAGAGATATATTTGAAGGCAAATAATTATTCAATTGCGAGACCACTCTCATGTTCTCTGGATATACAATTAACATCTTAGGGGATGAGGACCAGAACTCCCACTGGTGCAAGGCATATTCCTACTACTCATCTCCTTCTACCCAGAACATGATAAATTTGGGCCTTTGGAATTGCTCGTGCAACCTCTGTCCCTGAAGTCTTTGCCTGTAAGGAGGGGGTCTCTTGGTCCCCTCCCACCCAGAATGAATTAAGTTGACCTCTCAAATTTCTCGTGTAGGCTGTGTCCCTGAAGTGTTCGACTGTGAGTAGGTGGTCACTTGGTGTGTCCTCACTTTCTTTTTCGGGCTCTTCCACTTTCCCTAGAACGTTTTCCATGTTCTTCCTAACAGGAAGCTTGTGAGAACTATCAATTTTACCGTGAATATGGGCTCTTATGTCCTCTCGCATTTGAAAAATTATGGGTTGTTTTTTTGTTGGGGTGGGCCATTGGAGCGATGCTACAGGATGTCGTGCTCTTGGCAGTGGCAACCGAAGAACGAAAACTCTTCTTGTCGGGGCCTTTTCCCTGTTATTTGTACAATTCAATGGTGCCTTGCAATGTGTCCAAGTTGCTAGCATCATGAGAAAGAGTGTTGTTCACCTGCTTCAAGCCAAATAATTATTCCGAAAACGAAACCACTTTCTTGTTTCTTTGTTGCCTCAAGTCTTCTATAAGATATTGAGATTGCGGTAGTGAACATTGACCTTCCGAGGAGAAGACTACAAGGACTTCCTAAAAAACCATGGTAATGAGTTTTGTATGCATGTTGAAGAGAATCTCGATGACTCCTGCATGTTTTCCTAATAGAGGAACAACACAGAATTGTATGCATGTTTTTTTTTTTTTTTTGTAGATCCTGTACCTGTATTTATGACAAATATGTTCAATGCTTCAGTGCAAAGAACTCAGTCCAATTCTATGGATAGATATACACTGCCCATTTTTTTTTGTGGATTTTCTATTAAAAAAATTGCCTTGGAATCTTGGTTTCTGCCTCTTTGCAAGATTTAACAACTCTTCTTGTTAGTATGGTTTGATAGTATCGTAGTTCTTGAATATTGTATTGGGTCAAGTAATTTGATTTAATATGGAGCATTGAATAATTATATGACAATGCATTGTGTCGATTCCATCAGGATTCTATGGAAACACAAATGAATTTCAGACAGTTTCAAACCAACATTCAATTCCATTCGTACTGCAGGTAGAACATATCAACACTAATTCACGATGCAACAGTCGGGGGCCTGCCCTAGAAATTTCGTTTTCATCTTAATCTTGCTGAGAAAATGATTTCTTATTTTCCTTTCTCTTCCTTGATTCCTTCACTCCAAAAGGAAAAAAATTATTAGTTTTCCATCCCCTGGCCTCTATTTGAGCACTTTTTAATTTATTAATGAAATTACCAAATTTCTTCTTTGCGAAAAAAAAATCGATCTATGGGGGCTGAAGTCAAATGGGACTATGAAATCAACCACAATATTAAAATTCAATATCCTCATTGTTGTTTCTATATATGCAATTATTAAAATTTAATGCTAACAATCTATTATTCAAGAAGTTTAATACTTAAGATAATATGTCAAAGTCATGGAAGAATGTATCAAGAACACAATTACTCCCACAAGTTGCAATAAAAACAAATCTTCAAAAAAGCATTTGTTCACACCCTTTTTAATAGTACAAGCACAATAGAAAACAAGTAAGTGGATGAAATATTGGACTAGAAAATGATGGTTTTGCAACAATGGGGCTTGTTTGAGACCAATTCCCACTTATGAAAATTGGCCTGCACTTTTCTATTTTCCCACTCTTTTATCCCCTTCTTTTCCCTCTTTTATACTTAACCAAATTCCCCTTTCTTTTTCCCTTGTACTTTCTCTTTCTGGTTACTTAGTCGTTTTTCTGAAAATGTCTTGTTGTGCAAGTTAGCGGATTCACGGATTCACATTTTTATTCATGCTTTTATATCACGATTCTGACCGAGCACTTCCCCTTTCCATACCTAGCCAGTTTTTTGATCATGGGTTCCTGCACAGGTGGTCTCTAAATTGCACTTCCATTGTTCTGTGACCTGCAAACAACACTCCGACTTCTACGATATACAAATTCACTTATGGACTCCCACATCATCCCCTCTTCTGTGTTACACATTTTTCACTCAAAAGTTATGATACATAAAATTTGACCGTTGGGGCCTCACGTCTCCTCGAGAACCCTTGTCACCCTATTTTGAAGCTCGTCCGAACACTTTCCACACTTTTCCATTTCTTGGTATCTCTTTTGCGGATCGTTGGGTTGGCGGGTTCAGGAAATTTCCAATTCCTAGTCATTGTTTCTTTTTCCCGCCACCTTCACACTTCTTTCCAAGTATATGCAATAAGTATACAACTTCTCCAGAAACATGCAAAAAATATCTTGCCAGGAAATGAGATATCTATTACAGATTCGAATATATTAACCCTTCTTTTCCCTCTTCTATACCTAACCAAATTCCCATTTCTTTTTCCCCTCTACTTTCTCTTTCTGGTTACTTAGTCATTTTTCCAAAAATGTCTAACTACATAGGTTGGTGGACTCACGGGTTCACATTTACACTCGTGATTTTATATCGCGACTCCGACCGACCACTTCCCTATTCCATACCTAGCCACTTTTTCGATCGTGGATTCCCGGGTAGGCGGGCTCTAGATTTCACTTCCATTGTTCTGTGACCTACAAACAACACCCAGACTTCCGCGATATATAAATTTACTGTCAGACTCCCACATCATACCCTCTTCCATGTTACACAATTTACACTCAAAAGTTTCGAGACCCGCAATTTGACCTTTGGGTCCTCACGTCTCCTGGGGAACTATTGTCACCCCATTTTGAAGCTCATCTGTCCGCTTTCCATACTTGGCCATTTCTTGGAATCTCTTTCGTGGATCGTCGGGTTATGGAGTTCACAAAATATCCAATTCCTAATCGTTTTTTCCTGTGCCCGCCACCTTCGCACTTCTTTCCAAGTATGCAATAACTGAGGTTTAATACTAACAACTCACCATGCCTCGAGGAGATACTCATACTAACTGTCCCTACACAACTTGTCCAGAAACATGCAAAAAAATATTCTCACAGGTAATGGGATATCTATTACAAATATAAATATATTAGCGAAAAAAAGTCCCACCAACTGTTTCCCTATTCCATACTTACCGACTTTTTCGGTTGCGGTTTCTCGGACAGGCAGGCTTCACTTCCATTTTTCCTTGACCTACAAACAACACCCTGAATTTCACGATATACAAATTGAATTCCAGACTCCCACATCATTCCCTTCTCCGTGTTACACATTTTTCACTCAAAAGTTTTGATACATACAATTTGACCACCGGGGCCTCACGTCTTCTCGGGAACCCTTGTCACCCTATTTTGAAGCCCGTCCGACCACTTTCCACACTTGGCCATTTCTTGGAATCTCTTTCGCGGATCGTTGGGTTGGTGGGTTTAGGAAATTTTCAATTCCTAGTCATTGTTTCCTGTGCCCGCCACCTTCACACTTCTTCCCAAGTATATGCAATAAGTATACAACTTCTTCAGAAACATACAGAAAAGATCTTTCCAGGAATTGGGATATCTATTACAGATTTGAATATATTATCCCTTCTTTCCCTCTTATATATTTAACCAAATTCCCGTTTATTTTTCCCCTCTACTTTCTCTTTTTGGTTACTTAGTCGTTTTTCCAAAAATGTCTAACTACGCGCGTTGGCAGACTCACGGGTTCACATTTGCACTCGGGCTTTTATATCGCGACTCTGACCGACTGCTTCCCCATTCCATACCTAGCCACTTTTCTGATCGCGGATTCCCGTGCATGTAGGCTCTAGATTGCACTTCCATTGTTTTGTGACCTGCAAACAACAACCAGACTTCCATGATATACAAATTTATTGCCAGACTCCCACATCATACCCTCTTCCATGTTACACAGTTTGCACTCAAAAATTACAAGACCTACAATTTGAACGTCGAGTCCTCACGTCTCTTGGGGAACTATTGTCACCCCATTTTGAAGCCCACCCGTCCGCTTTCCATACTTGGCCATTTCTTCGAATCTCTTTCGCGAATCGTCAAGTTGGCGGGTTCATGATATATCCAATTCCTAATCCCTATTTCATGTGCCTGCCACCTTCACACTTCTTTCCAAGTATGCAATAAATGAGGTTTAATGCTAACAACTCACCATGCCTCGAGGAGACAGTCATACTAACTTTCCCTACACAACTTGTCCAGAAACATGCAGAAAATATCCTGCCGGGTAATGGGATATCTATTATGAATATCAATATATTAGCGAAAACGAATCCGACCGACCATTTCCCTATTCCATACTTACCAACTTTTTCGCTTGCAGGTTCCTGGATAGGTGGGCTCAAGATTTCCCTTACATTGTTCCGCGACCTGCAAACAACATCCGAAATTCCACGACATACATGTAGAAAAGATCTTCCCAGGTAATGGGATATCTATTACAAATTTCAATATATTATTGAAAAAGAGTCCGACTGACCGTTTCCCTATTCCATACTTAGCCACTTTTTCGATTGAGGGTTCCAGGACAGGCGGGCTCAAGATTGCCTATAAATTGTTCCGCGGGCTGCAAACATCACCCAAAATTACACAAATATACAAACTAATCGTTGGATTTCCCCATCATGCCCTCTTCCATTTTATGTGTTTTGCAGTCAAAATTTTCGAGACATACAATTTGACCGTCGGGCCCTCACCTCTCCTGAGAATCCCCTGTAACCCTATTTTGAAACCCATCCAATCGCTTTTCATACTTGGCCATTCCTTACTTGCTCTTCCCCGTCCCCGTCATCTTCACACTAAAAAATTGTTTATAAACACATTATATATATATATATATATATATATTATTTAAAGACATATAATTTGACCGTCAGGTGCTCATATCTCCTCCGTGTCCCTTGC
>ML784527.1:789991-839736 GCA_009831015.1 Picea engelmannii
TATATATATATATATATATATATATATATATATATATATATATATATATATATATATATATATATATATATATATATATATATAAGGTCTTATTTCTAAATATGCAATTAGTAATCTTTAATGCTAAACCAAGATTTGAGGAGATCTCCCATTAATACGCATTAAACCAAGATTTTTGGAGGGTTATATTATCCCTTCTGAGTGTTAATTTCAAACATCATGGAATGTTGTTTGCGCGTCGTTGGGTTGGCCCGTTCATGAAACATCCAATCCTTAATTTTGAAAACGAGTCCGACCGACCGTTTCCCTATTCCATACTTAGCCACTTTCCCGTAATTCTGCAAATATGCAAACCGA
Organism: Picea engelmannii; assembly: GCA_009831015.1. Lineage (NCBI taxonomy): Eukaryota > Viridiplantae > Streptophyta > Pinopsida > Pinales > Pinaceae > Picea > Picea engelmannii. Next base: position 790,349 of record ML784527.1, read on the forward strand.
CTGCTGGATTGCCCCATCATGCCCTCTTCCGTTTTATGCGTTTTGCAGTCAAAATTTCCAAGACATACAATTTGACCATCGGTCGCTCACCTCTCCTGAGTATCGCCTGTAACCCTATTTTGAAGCCCATCCGACTGCTTTTCATACTTGGCCATTCCTTACTTGCTCTTCCCCGTCCCAGTCACCTTCACACTTGTTTATAATAAAAAATTGTTTATAAAAAAATTATATATATATATATATATATATATATATATATATATATATATTATAAAGACATATAATTTGACTGTCGGGCGCTCACCTCTCCTCGGTATCCCTTATATATATATATTATAAAGACATATAATTTGATCGTCGGGCGCTCACCTCTCCTCGGTATCCCTTTCAACCCTACTTTCAAGCCCGTCCAATAACTTTTCATACTTATATATATATATATATATATAAGGTCTTATTTTTAAATATGCAATTAGTAAGCTTTAATGCTAACAGCTCATCATGCAGGAACCATAAAAAATGTCATTGATGAGTGAAAGGCTCGAGGAGATCCCCAATTAATACACATTAAATCAAGATTTACGGAGGGTTATATTATCCCTTCCGAGTGTTAATTTCAAACATCATGGAATGTCGTTCGCGCGTCGTCGGGTTGGCGCGCTCACAAAACCTCCAATCCTTAATTGCTCTTCGCCGTACCCGCCACCTTCGCACTTCTAAGTATGCAATAACTAAGCTTTAATTATAACAACTCATCATGCATAACCCATAGAGATTATCGTTAACGAGTGAAAGGCTCGAGGATATTTCCCATTCACACGCATTGAACCAAAATTTGTAGAGGGTTATATTATTCCCTCCAACTGTTCATTTCAAGCATCGTCTAGAGAAAACATATGTTCTCATAAACTTATGGAACCAACTCGACATCAGTTCTGTGGAGATATGATGAACATCTTCGGGCGCAAGGACCAGAACTTCCAGTGGTCCAGGGCATATTCTTACTACTCATCCCCTTCCGCCCAGAACAAAGTAATTTGGACCTATGGAATTTCTCGTGCAGGCTTTGTCCCTGAAGTTTTTGACTGTAAGGAGTTGGTCTCTTGGTGTGACGATAAATATATTTCAGGCCAAAGAATTATTCCACTGCGGGACCACTCTCTTGTTTCTTTGTCACCTCAGGTCATCCGCCAGATGTTAAGATTGCTAGAGCCAACATTGACATTCAGAAGATAAGACTCCAAGCAGTTCCTAAGAAATCATAATAATGGGTTGGACCTCTTTCCCGAGTTTCTGGAAGACCCGATTGAAGTTCCTGAAGATATCACAAGGTTGCAGGTTAGTTCATTTAGAAATCCATTCCAGGAAATTGCTTGGTTGTTTACAAGAATAACGAGACAAGAATAGACAACAACTATTTCTCACATGGTTCTTTATAATTTGTATTTCACAGTCAAGGAACAAGCCATTTTTTATTGGGGGAAGCTAATTTCCCTTGAAATTTGTTCCCAATTGTCAATCTTAAAAAAGGATAATAAATTTTATATGTCATCCTACTTGGTTTTCGCGATAGCGCATTGCTGTCTGTTTCCAAAATTGTCTCTGTCCAAGAAGGTAAACTGGGAATTCGACCCAGTAACCTTCTGGTACCAGGCCTTGTGGAGGCACAAGGCCTCCCACTGTTTTTATGAGGTTTTTAATGACTTTGTATATGTTTTAAAAGTTTTATTATTAGGAAAGGATGCTCCCCGCATGTTTGACCAGGAAACTGATTTTTTTGACAGGAAGGGGGCACTTGAACAAATGGAGAATTGCAGTGTCATAAGGATTTTTGGGTCCAAGGAAAATCCCCCTCCTTCAATGTCACATAACAGACATAATGTTTGTTACAAAAATAGAAAGGAAATACAACTACTGGTTGCATCTATTCCATGAGAAGAGAAAAAAATAGTTCATTCCTTTGCCTTGTAAAGTCGGGGACTTCGTGTTGAGGAATGTCAAAAGAATTGACGAATTTGCAACCCATTTCAACAAATTGAACCTAAGATATGCTGAAAGGCTAAGAGGGTTCGACCCTAATGGAATTTTTTTAGAACATTTACTTGCAGTTGGCTTCAACAATTCTTTTTCCCAGAGACACTGACGACAACACTATTTCTTCTGACACTGACGACATAGACACATTGCAAAGCACCATTGACTTGTACAAGCAACAAGGAAAAGCCCTGGTGAGAAGAGTGTTCAATCCCCGATTACCACTCCCAAAAGTACGACATCCCGAAGCATAATCCTCAACGGCCCACCCTAGTAAGAAAGTAACCCAGAATTATTCAAATGGAGGAGGAGATAACAACCCTCCTCGCGCTAAAATTGATAGTTCTCACAAGGTTCCCGTGAAGAAGAAGAGAAAAAAAATTGTAGGACAGGCAGAAGAGCCTGGAATTGAGAGTGAGAATAGGGAACTTGAGACTGATTTGGATAGTGTATTATGCAACCTTGATAAACCTGGAGACGCGATCCAACATAGTCTCCCAATGGAAATAACTGAGACCAAATTTTTTGATGCAGATGAATCCTTCGTATTCCAGAGCGATGTTTTTGACAACGAGTCTAAATATTTAATTATTGAAAAGAGAGATGTAAAAAATAAGAAAGGGAAATCTCATTCAGAGATTAACCTTGGGAACATGCGGTCGTCCCAAATCTCCCGAATTCATTGAGCAATCAAAGATTCTCTTGATGATTCCATTGGAGGCATTAAGGCTGAGAATGCTAGATTGAAGGATCGGGTCAAGGAATTGGAGGAATATTTGATTCCTATGACATTGCTTTCCAATCCTTTAGCAATAACCATGCCTACCACCCCTGCAACCAAGTTAAAAGGATCCTTCAACTTCTTTGCATCATGTAGAGTTTATATGGAGAAGAATATCAAGAAAAGAATGGAACTGATTACTGAGGCCTGGGAAACATCACAAAGTATGGCTTCCCTTGGAACGAGGGCACATGTTTTGCACAAAAATTTGCAGGCAGATTTAAAAAATGAAGAACGTTTCTATTTAGACACGGTCATCCCTTTTGGCACCCATGTCAACAACATGACATATACAAGAAGAAGACAAGAATATCTCCTATCCCAAAAGGGATCACTCAATTAAGTGCATGCTAGAAAGAGAAAGTGAAGAACATGCATCTCATTGTCCAGTCATGTGAACATGCCATATCAAAGAAAGAAAAAATATTTAGAAAGATGATCGAAATAGACTTAGCCGGAGGGACCAATGAGGTCTAAGATCCCAACTTAATCTTCAAGTCCTTGCCCTTAACTAAGAAAGCCTTTGATAAATGAGTTGATATTTTTAAAGGGTTGTCTTTAGAAAAGTTTTACAACATCCTTGAATATGGTGAAGATGACATGGACAACTGGCTAGTCGACTATTCGGTACAAAATGAAGAAATTGATCAGGCTCTGCGTAATCTTTGTATCGATCTAAGGGAATTAGAAAAGGAACTTTTCGACATAAAAATCTGGAATGAGACTAACGTGGCTCCCTTGAGAAGATACATTGAAGAATGGGTCCAAAGGGTAATGGAGCAGGTGGCTGACGAAAGGCAACAGGTAGTTGGCATGATTCTAGTAGCCGTTGATTTTGGCACAGGGGCAGACCCAGGGTTCAACGCTACAACAACTCACCAACAAAACATTAACTACCGGCCCTTTCGACAACACCTGTGAAGCAGATGAAGTCTCACCCGAGGTAGAAGCAGGGGTGGTTGCATGACTTAGATGTCTGCAACCTTAGCTGGGACACATATATGTGATTATAACACCTTATCAAAACACTTAGCAATTACAGTTCATCAGTATTAAACCAGTATCTACTTCGCAGACAAAACCCTAAGCACATAGCATCGCAGTATTCAACCAGATCTAGTATGTTCAATCACTAAGCACATCCACATAGGTTAGATCTAGCATTCATCCATATTATTAAGCACATAACATCAACAGATCTATCTATCATTCATCTATATCAAAGCATCTGAACAAGTAAACACATAAACACATCAATACATTGCACAAAGAAACCATAACACAAAATATATGTGGTTCACCCCCACCCTAGGGCTATGTCCACCAACTCTTTTTCTCTTTATTATTTTCTGTCAAGCATCTTACAAGCACAAATCATCATAACACTACTCCGCATAAGACAGGAGATCTGTGCGCAGCGATAATGACATGGAAATAACATAAGTGTAGGCTCAGGAGGAGGAGAAATAGTGATCGTTGGATCACCCATCCCAGATTCCCGATGGCCTTCAGATATGAATTCAGACAAGAGGAGTGCACAGAAGAGGAGATCAAATCTCAGACGTTAGATCTGAGCACCGAGGACTAACAACCATCGGATCTTGTATAACTGCAAAGAGGATAAGGTTGAGCCATTCTCCAACTCCGCGAAATACGAAGTCACAACATGATCCGAGTCGTCGGATTGAGGAGAGATCTAGATCGTTGATTGTCCAAGGAGACGAGACACAAAGTCGTGAAACAATCTTGGCCATTGGAGCCAGAGGACACATGGTGAGCGGTTGGAATTTTACTGACTTGCACATTGGAGGAGTCAAAGGAGCGTGGTGTGGAAACTCGCGATACGCGAACTCACGAAACAATCCTAGCCATTGAATCCATAGGACACATGGCGAGCGATTGGTATTTCACTGACCTGCACATTAGAGGAGTCAAAGGAATATGAAACAGGAACTTGCAACATGCGAAGTCACGAAATGATCTGAACCATCGAATCACCAAAGTTTTGGACCGTTGTTCTGATAAGCGAAACGCTTGAATATTTGGCTTGTGGTCATAGCCAAGGTCACATCGTCGAAGGATGAAGGGAGGAGCTAGCATACTGCTAAGCTCCATTTCAGAGTTTTGCAAGTTTGGAGTTATGAGGCAACTCACAGTAGGAAATCGTGAAATCGTGACATGATCACATCCGTCCATCAAAGGGAGAGATCTGAACCGTTGATCCGATATGGAGTATTTCGGATATCGCGGCTTGGGAAAGTCGAGACACCTCATACCAAGATCCCCGAAGTCGCGAGTCGTGAAGCGCCTTTTGGATAAGTGCTTGGTCACAACCGATGGTCATATGAGAGGAAGGAGCTAGCCCAGCTAAGATCCATTTTGGAGATTGTGACATGTGAGAGTTGAGATGTCTCATCACAATATTTCTGAAATGCGAAATCATGAAATCACGAAATCACTTTCTGTTTAGCATTCGGTCACAACCACTGGGCATATAGGATAAACGCGAGACCTTGTGGATGTAATCCAACAGTGCTGATTATTTCTGAATTTGATTGAAGGGCTACTGTTTCACTTCACAATTAATTGTTTAGTTATGATTCAGTTAGCATAATTGAATCATAGTTCTTGGACGTTTGGTGATTCAGTTGCTGATGCGTTTCTTTGGAGATTTAAGGTGTAACTGAACTGGTGGAGAGAATAAAATATAAATTCCGTGACTGTGTGAGGTTGGCTGTTCTCACTGAAAAATGAGTTGAACTAGGAGAAAGAAAAATCACAGTACGCACAGTGTGAGATCAAACTCAGAGATGAGAAATAGAAGATGAACAGAACATAAAAGGTGAAGAGAGAAGAATGAGCACATACCAAAGAGCTTGAGAGGAACAAAGAAAGAACAGATAGAAAGAGACAACAAGTCAATTCAAGTATGAATAGAGCAGAAGAATAATGAAGTAGAGAAGAGGTGAAGAACATAGAATAAGTGGTAATAATTGATATATCTGTATTGTTTGTTATTCAATCATTTATTTATAACCAGGGAGGTAGGGTGGTGCTAGGGAGGACTGTAGTCCTCTGTTATTCAAGTTGGTGCTTGAATACTGGAATTTGAATCTTTCATCTAGTTGTGTCTAGAAAACAGGGCGGTGCTTGAGAAAACACAAAGTTTTATGTATGCAAGTTGGTGCTTGTATAAGTGGAAGTAGGTGTTAGAACACTTAGGGAGTTGGTGCTTCCTTCTAGTGGGTGCTAGAGAAACCAGAGAGTTAGTGCTCTCAACAAGTTGTAGCTTGTAAAACTGAGGTGGTAGCCTCATTTTGAGTTGGTGCTCACAGATAGATGATGTACAGAACTTAAAAGATTGCCTATCATTCAAAGAAGAAGAGGTTTTCTCCCTTTATGGTTTTCCTCGTGAAAATCTATCTCTGTGTATATCTTATGTGTGACTGATGTTCATTATATATGTTGTTCATATCTTGTATAATATTGATGGTCACTTAGAAGAGATTAAAAATTGTTTGAATAGTCACAAATTGTTTAAGCACAGTAACAACTGATTCACCCCCCCCCCTCTAAGTTATCTTAGTATTTTCAACAATTGGTATCAGAGCGAGTTCCTTTTATTTAAAGGTAGATCTATAAGCTTAAACATGACAAGTCATGAAGGGACTTTAACCAATAAGCCTCCTCTATTTGATGGAACAAATTTTGCCTTCTGGAAGGTTAGAATGAGAACATACATAATGGCCTTAGGTGTTGATGTTTGGGATGTATTATAAACTGGATATATAAAGCCTGTTTTGCTAGCTTCTAAAGATGATACGTTAGAATTTAGCTTCAATGCAAAGGAAATGAATGCTATCTTGAATGGATTTGTTGGAGCTGAGTTTGTAAAGGTGATGCATCTTGAATTTGCCAAAGCAATGTGGGATAAACTTATTAGCAGTTATGAAGGAAATGAGAAAGTAAAAGCTGCCAAACTTCAAACATATAGAATGAAATTTGAACAACTAAATATGAATGAAGACGAAACAATTAGCAAGTATTTTTTAAGAGTTGAAGAACTTGTGAATGACATGAAAGGTCTTGGTGAGAAGATTGAAGAATCATTTTTAGTTGAGAAGATTTTAAGATCTCTTCTTGATAAATTTAATCCAAAAGTTTCTGCAATAGAAGAACTAAATGATCTTAAAACTTTGTCCATTGATCAACTCCTAGGAACTCTAACTGCATATGAAATGAGAATTAGTATAGATAAATCCATTACTAGAGAAGCATCTTTTAAAGCAGACAAGAATACTGATCCATAACTAGATGATATTGAGGCAAAATTTGTAAGAATATTAAAGAAAGGATCAAGCAAATACCAAGGCAATTTGCCATTCAAATGCTTTAATTGTGGTAAAATAGGTCATTTTGCATCTAAGTGTCCTCACCAGAAAAGGGACCAGAACTCTGATGATGAAAAGAAATACAAATTTAAGAAATATGGTAAAAAGAAAATTTTGTGTGCAAACAATGACGACTTCTCAAAAGACATAGATAGTGATTCATCCTGTGAAGACAAAGTGAATGATTTTATGCTTATGGCTATGGGAGATATTGATGATGAACACACAGGAGGTGACATGGATGACGAGAAAGCTGTGGTGGATATGGAAGGTGAATTAATTATTGCTTTGGAAGAAATTGACAGACTCAGATTTAAGAAGAGAAAACAAAAACAATTGTTGATACAGTTTAAAATGAATGGTAAAAAACCTGATGAAGATTTTGCCTTGATAAAAGTGGAGTTAGAAGAGGCAAAGAAAATAGAGGACATTCTGAAACAACATTTATCAAAGAATAAAGAGAGATGTGAAGCCTTAGAAGAAGAGATAGTAAAAGCCAAAAAAGAGATGGAGAAGTTTAAGACATTGTATCACCAAAGTCTGTCAAGTATTAAAGCATCAGAAGGATTAACCTCCATTCTAAATCAACAAAGGAATCCAAAGTTGAAAGCTGGCTTGGGCTATGAAGAAGGATCAAGTAGTGATCATCCAAGTAATACAAAATCCATCAAGTTTGTCAAATCTACAATCATTGACAACAACCACTCTGCAGAAACAAAGAAAGAAAATCAGCCACCAAGAAGGAATGAAAGAAAAAGTACCTGAACCAAATCTGTAGATCAAATAAATTATCAGCATGGAAGAAATTGACCCTCTCAAAGAATATAGTCTTTTTCCAAGTACAAAGGATTTTTCTATGGATATTGTTTTCTATGTTCTAACTTTGGACACAAAGCTATAACTTGTTCTTTAAGATTTAGATATGAGCAATCAAGATACTCAAGGAATAATTATCTGCCACAACAAAGATCGAGACAGCCAAGCAACAAACAACCACAGACTATAAATCATGTGATGGTTGGGTAAAGGACGTAGGTGAAACATAACAACAGTTATGAGCATAACAGTCGTTATGATCTGTTATTTAGTGAACCATAATGTTACGTCTACCATAACTATGGACACAAAGCTGCATATTTTCGCTTAAGGAATTATAAGCCATATTGAATCCCACTGCTGAAAATTTCAAGGTTTGGAAGAAGAAATAAGATGATGAGCGTAGACTAGTGTTATCAGCCCAAAGACAAAATAATCCCCAATATATTGACAGTGGATGTTCCAAACATATGATTGGAGACAAAAGTAAGTTTCTAACTCTAAGTGAAAGCAAATCAGGGAATGTAACTTTTGGAAATGATGCACCAGGAAAAATAAAAGGTAAAGGAATGGTAAGTCTGAGCAATGGCAAAGGAAAATCTCAAGATGTGTTGTTTGTAGATGGTCTGAAACATAATCTTCTTAGTGTCATTCAAGTCTGTGACCGAGGATGTGAAGTTGTTTTTACTTCTAAATATTGTAGAATAAAATCTGTGAATTCAGGACAGCTGATTGCAAAAGGCATAAGAACAGAAAACAATGTCTATGTGTTAAAATAAGAAAAAGAAGAATGCCGCTTAAGCAAGTATGATGGAAGTTGGCTATGGCATAGGAGACTTGGACACCTAAATTTTGATCATATAATCAAGATTAGAAATAGTGGGGCAGTAAAAGATCTTCCAAAGATATCAAAGCCATATGATTTTGTTTGTAAACCTTGCCAAATAGGAAAGCTTACTCGGACACAATTCAAATCTAAAAACTTTCCTTCAACAGAAAAACCTCTCCAGTTAGTACATATGGATTTATGTGGACCATAAAGAAAACAAGGTACAGGAAAATAAATCTATTTTATGTTGATTATTGATGATTATTCTAGACTAACATGGGTTTCCTTTTTGAAGGAAAAATCTGAAGCATTTGAAAAATTCAAAGTATTTAAGGCTCTGACTGAGAATCAAACAGGAAAAAGATTGAAGGAAGTAAGGTCTGATAGAGGAGGAGAGTTCAGTTCATGGAACTTCAAATATTTCTGTGATAAACATGGAATCAAACAAAAATACACTATTCCAAGGACTCCATAGCAAAATGGAGTAGTTGAGAGGCAGAATAGATCAGTTCAACAGATGGCAAGATTAATAATGAATGAAAGGAATATTGCACAGACATATTGAGTGGAAGCAATTCATACAGTTGTTCATATCCTTAACAAAGCTCATCTTAGGCCACACAGTGACAAGACTCCTTATGAACTATGGTTTGGAAGACCTACTTCAATCAAGCATTTTAAAGTCTTTGGGAGTAAATGTTACATGAAGAATAATGACGAAAATATTGGCAAATATGATGACAGGGCTGATGAAGGTATCTTCTTAGGTTATGTTACAAATAGTAAAGGATATAGATGTTATAATAAGAGGCTGCATAAATTGGTTGATTTTATCGACATAAAAGTTGATGAAGAAATCCCAGTACGAAATGTAAGCAGTATTGAACCAAGCACAAAAGATATAGTTGAAGTTGAAGATGAACAGGTCCAAGGATCAGAAAGAGAAGAATCTGAATCAGATGAAGACACAAAAGAGGAGATCAAATCTCAGACATTGGATCTGAGCGTCGAGGACCAACAGTCGTCAGATCCTGTATAAATGCGAAGAGGATAAGGCTAAGCCATTCTCCAACTCCGCGAAATACGAAGTCACGACATGATTTGAGCCGTCGGATTGAGGAGAGATTTGGACCGTTGATTGTCCAGGGAGACGAGACGCGAAGTTGCGAAACAATCCTGGCCATTGGAGCTAGAGGACACGTGGCGAGCGATTCAAATTTCCCTGACTTGCACATTGGAGGAGTCAAAGGAGCATGGTGTGGAAACTTGCGATACATGAAGTCGCGAAACAATCCTGGATGTTGAAGCCAGAGGACACATGGTGAGTGATTGGAATTTCGTTGATATGCACATTAGAGGAGTCAAAGGAATATAACATAGGAACTCGTGACATGCGAAGTCACGAAATGATCTGGACTGTCAGATCACCAAATTTTTAGACCATTGATCTGACAAGTGAAGCGCTTGAATGTTTGGCCCGTGGTCATAACCAAGGTCACATCGTCGAAGGATGAAGGGAGGAGCTAGTACATTGCTAAGCTCCATTTCAGAGTTTCGCAAGTTGGGAGTTATGAGGCAACTCACAGCAGGAAATCACGAAACATGAAATTGCGACATGATCACAGCCTCCCATCAAAGGGAGAGATATGAACCATTGATTTGATATGGAGTATTTCGGATATCGCGACATGGGAGAGTCAAGACACCTCATACAAAGATCCCCGAAGTCGCGATTCACGAAACGCCTTCTGGATACACGCTTAGTCACAAGCGGTGGTCATATGAGAGGAAGGAGCTAGCCCAGCTAAGCTCTATTTTGGAGATCATGACATGGGAGAGTTGAGATGTCTCATCACAATATTTCCGAAATACGAAATCGCGAAATCACTTTCTGTTTAGAGTTCGGTCATAGCCAATGGGCATATAGGATAAACGCAAGACCCTGTAGATGTAATCCAATGGTGTTGATTGTTTGGGAATTTGATCGAAGGGCTATTGTTTCACTTCACAGTTAATTGTTCAGTTACGATTCAGTTAGCAGAATTGAATCATAGTTCTTGGAGGTTTGGCGATTCAATTGTTGATGCGTTTCTTTGGAGATTCGAGGTGTAACTGAACTGGTGGAGAGCATAAAAGAGAAATGACGTGACTGTGTGAGGTTGGCTATTCTCACTGAAAAATGAGTTGAACTGGGAGAAAGAAAAATCACAGTACGCACAGTGTGAGATCAAACTCAAAGATGAGAAACATAAGATGAATAGAACAAAAAAAGGAGAAGAGAGCAAAATGAACACATACCAAAGAGATTGAGAGGAATAGAGAAAGAACAGATAGAAAGAGACAACAAGTCAAGTCAAGTATGAACAGAGCAGAAGAATAATGAAGAAGAGAAGAAGTGCAGAACAAAGAATAAGTGGTAATAATTGATATATCTATATTGTTTGTTATTCAATCATTTATTTATAACCAGGGAGGTAGGGTGGTGCTAGGGAGGACTGTAGTCCTCTGTTCTTCAATTCGGTGCTTGAATACTGGAAGTTGAAGCTTTCATCTAGTATTGGCTAGAAAATAGGGTGGCAAGGTGGTGCTTGGGAAAACACAAAGTTTTTTGTATGCAAGTTGGTACTTTTATAAGTGGAAGTAGGTGCTTCCATCCAGTTGGTGTTGGAACACTCAGGGACTTGGTGCTTCCTTCTAGTGGGTGCTAGAGAAACCAGAGAGTTGGTGCTCTTAGCAAGTTGCAACTTGTAAAACTGAGGTGGTAGCCTCATTTTGAGTTGGTGCTCAAAGATAGATGATGTACAGAACTTAAAATATTGCCTATCATTCGAAGAAGAAGAGGTTTTCTCCCTTTATGGGTTTCCTCGTGAAAATTTGTCTCTATGTATATCTTATGTGTGACTGATGTTCATTATATATGTTGTTCATATCTTCTATAATATTGATGGTCACTTAGAAGAGATTAAAAATTGTTTAAATAGTCATAAATTGTTTAAGCACAGTAACAACTGATTCAACTCCCCCTCTCAATTGTCTTAGTAATTTCAACAGTTTTTGTGCCATGGCCTCCCAATCAACAAACTCTTGGAAAACAACTTCGTTGATAGCTCCCTCTAGGTGTTTTTCAACCGCCGTGACGACTTGTTCCAATTCTCCTCCTTGGCCTTCGATATCTGAGAACAGTTGGAAAGCCTCATCCTATATACGTTGGAGTCTCTGAGTCACTTCCATGACTCTGCTCTAAATGGTGTGGACCTACTATTGAGTAGTGTGTTTCTCTTGGTATCGCTTCATCTTTTCGACAACTGACAGGGGCTTCAACTGTGCCTGTGTTGTTTCTTCTTGCTGCTTCGCCTCGTGGAGTTGTGACTCCAGTGCCTTTAGTTCTGGATTCTCAGTGAGTTTCTCATAAGTCTGGGCACTGCGTTCACTTAGTTGTTTACATTCCATGTCAAGGGCCTTTATTCTCTCAACTGTGCTTCAGGTAGTTGCTTCTCTTTGATCCCTCACTTCCTGCGGAGTGTTGGGTACTATTTGTATCTCTAAGTCTGTTATTCTTTATTGTAGCTGCTGGATAGCTTATGCGAGTTGGTCTACTTGATGCCTGACTTGGTCTTCTGCCTTTGGCTCTAAACCTGTGATAGAGAGAAGTGCTCTGTTGACTACTTCTTTCACTTCGAGTTGCTCTGTGAGCAACTGTTCTTTTTCTTGCTGAATCTTTGCTTTCTCCTCTTCAAACTTTGTCTGGAGAGAAACCTTTTCCTACTCCGCAACTCGACGTTGTTCCACGACTACTTCTTGCACTTGTTTCAAAGCCTGGGTGTCTTGTTCTGTTTCTTCCTGTGCACAACGAAGGCGAGCTTCGGTTACATAAGCTAGTCGACGGATTTGGGCTGGCTCATCTCCCAACTCTGGTTCTCCCGATGAGAGGGGCGCAATGGACATTGCATAACTGGATTGAAGAGCCTACTGTACTCCTCGAAGCTCAACCTCGATTTTTTCGTACATCTCCTCCTTCTTGGCTTCCTATTTCTGCAAGATTTCCTGCGAGGCGTCATTTACAACTGCGATGATGAAGTCAAAGTCATCAACAGTGAGCACAGTCTGCATCTGGGTCAAGGTTGCTCTGGATTTCTTTGTGGGAGAAACCTTCCTCTTCTTCAGGGGATCAATCTCATCTTTAGGTGGTGTTACTTCTCCTTTCTTGTGCTCATCTTATTTTCCATTTATCTCTTCTACTTCATCATCACCCCCTCGGTCAGGTGATACTGAAGCAATTTTTTCTGATGCGCTAATTAAGTCTTGAACTTTTGCAGTCTTCATCCTTCTATTGGTTCTGGGTGTGTCATGTTCTTTGTGAGTGGCCTCCGAGCTGTTAAGTTTGGGGTCATACATCTCTACAGGGTCAGCGGGGATAAGGAGGCCTACTGACCAGTCCTTAGTTATCTCCTCGAGGTCCTCTTCTGTGAGCTTGTATTACGACTGAAGCTCCTCCTTATGCTCGTATGCTTGAGCACTGATATATATGAAGCGTCGATCTGTGTGGAACTTTATGAGGGGTTGGAACCGATGTAGGGTGTTTGGAGTCATGCGAGGTTCGACTTTGATAACCCTCTTTAGTTGGATATAATACGTATGAAAAACTGTGTTCAACTACCACTGTTTTCCCATATCGCTTGAGTACCAGAGCGTGGTGAACTTCACAGCAAGCGGCTCGAACGGCTCAATGTCCGAGAAGGTCGCACCTTCTGGCATCTTCCAAGAAATAAATTCTATGAGGATTAGGAGCCAGTTGAAGTGGAAATCATAGCCCTGATCCTGAGCTTCGTGACAATCTAACTCCAGCTGGTTGACTAGGTACTTTGCCCAGTTCATCTGTAGGCCTTCTACACATTTCCCCGCGAGGTCAACGACAAACCCTGTGGCATGCGTGTTGATGTTATGGTAGCTTCGGGAGGTATGAACCTCCATTTTGACCTTTGACAAGATTAGAATGTTCTGGAAGAAAGAAAATAAATGAACCTAACCCTAGAAGAGATGTCGGGTGAAGAGAGATAATTAATATGAATCAATTAGTACCTAGAATGAGAAGTCGGCCCAGGAAGTTTGTTAGGATTACTATAAATATAGGGCATCGGTCTCTCATTTGACACACTTCTTAGAATTGTAGAAAGTCATTTGTGCACACTGAAGTATGACAGTCTTGTGCGCAAGTCCTGGGGATGGTGTTGCACCAGTTTTGGGTTGGACTCTCTGATCAGTTTTGGTTACTTCTTTCTTGGTGCATTAGCCTTGCTTGGCTATTGTATTGCTACCGGGATTATTCTCTCTGTCAAGGTCAAGGTGCTCGGAGGGTGGCTTCGACCTATGGTTGGGTGACAATAGTGATATTGTCAATGGTAAAATGAGCACATCCACTCATATTCTAACAGGTTATGGGCCCACACCTCCTTCATTCAGTTTAACCGCTAGAAGGAAGCATATCCATTAGGATACTAAGCTCACTGAGGAACTACCACTAGGGTTACTAGTAGGAGCAACTTCCAAGACACTACCGCTCGGGTTACTAGAAGGAGCAGTTGCAGAAACCTTAAATCCTAGATCCAACACCTTGTGATGGAGCATCTCGCTCAAGGAGAAGATATTCAAATGTTCCCTATTTCAACGCACCTTTTGGCTCTCTCAGAAGAAAGAAACGTCAAAGTTGAAGTTTTGGATCAAGGCATGACCAGTTACTAGTCAACCGAAGACATGAGTGAAAATATCAATCTTCTACACTACTCAGCACTCACCGGAATGATTGAAGATGACATGTGGATAATCGATAGTGGATCTTCTAGGCACATGACAGGAGATCAAGCTAGACTCTCAAATCTAAATGAGAATAAGACATCGTACAACGTAGAGATTGGAGACAAAAGTACTTACCCGGTCGAAGGATTTGGACAAGCCTTTGTCAAATTGAAAACAGGTAACAATGTTCATTTAAGCAATGTTTTATGTGTACCTGGTTTAGAAAAAAATCTTGTATCCATATCCTGCCTAGAAGACAAAGGAAACATAATAGCTTTCGTAGATGGACAAGTGTTATCTTGGCATAAAGACTCCAACATAGAGAATGCTAGGGTTATTGGAAGTCGTGAAGGAAATCTATATAGACTACTAGAACAAAATGAAAAATCTCTCATACATGACGAAGTCAATCCCAATGAACTTTGGCATAAAAGGTACACTCATATTAATTATCAAGCATTACCTTTTCTCAAAAAGATGGTTGAAGGAATACCATAATTGTAGTCTACACGTGAAGGAATTTGCAAAGGATGTGCTCTTGGGGAGAATATCAAGAAACCATTCCCAAGAAGCAACAACAGATCTAAGGAGATTCTAGATCTAATACACTCAGATGTTTGTGGTCCGATGCCAGTCAAATCTCTAGGAGGATCTCTTTATTACATAATCTTCATAGATGATTATTAAAGAAAGACTTGGTTATATCTACTGAAGACAAAAGATGAAGTATTCAACAAGTTTAAAGAATTCAAAGCAGAGATAGAGAACCTCACAAACAAGAAGATCAAGACCTTAAGAACATATAATGGAGGAGAATACACCTCAAAGGAATTCGTTGCATTCTGCAAATTGACAGGGAGTATGAGGGAGCTAATTGTTCCTCATAATCCTCAAAAAAATGGTGTAACAGAAAGAAAGAACAGATCTATCGAAGAAATAATAAAAACACTACTAAATGATCAAGGTTTATCCATGTTCTTATGGGGAGAAGCAGCCATGACAAAAATATATGTGCAAAGTAGAAGTCCTCACCGCATATTGAAGGACATGACTCTAGAAGAATCCTTCTCAGGTAAGAAACCTAATGTGGATAACCTAAGAATCTTTGGATGTCCTGTTTACTCTCAGATTCCCAAGGACAAAAGGAATAAACTAGAACCCTCGGGAAAGAAGGGCATATTCGTGGGATATAGCAATTCATCCAAGGCCTATAGAATCTATATTCTAGAACAACAAAAAAATGAAGTCAGCAGAGGCGTGACCTTCAATGAAAAGATGGCCTTCAAGAAATCCATAGAAGAAACTATAGAGGAAGAAGAGAATGAAGAACCTATTGAAGAAAGCACAGAAAACCAAAATGACGAAAAAGGAACAACCTGATCATCCTATGCAACCATGTGAGACCATTGATTCAGACACCGCACCTAAGACCAAGAAACGACCAGCTTGGCTTGAAGCTACCTTACAAGACACAGAAAGACTCAAGATCCCAGAAGGAACATTCAAAAAAAGTAAGAAGCCTAAAATATTCTCAAGTTATGAAGCATATATGACAAAGTTTCTAGATGAAGAACCTACCACATTTGAAGAAGCAGTTCAAAAGAAACAATGGAAAGAAGCTATGACAGAAGAACACCAATCCATCATGAAAAATGATGTATGGGAAATTGTGCCTAGACCTAAGGAAAAATCAATGGTAGCTTCAAAATGGGTATATAAGATCAAACACGCATCAGACAGGAGCGTGGATAAATATAAAGAAAGGTTTGTAGCTAGAGGGGTCTCCCAGAAGGAGGGAGAAGACTATGACGAAACATTTGCTCCGGTTGCTAGATATACTTCCATTAGAGCTATCATATCTCTTTCCACCTCCATGGGATGGATTTTACATCAGACGGATGTAAAGACAACTTTCCTCAATGGAGCAATCGAAGAAGAAGTATATATTGAACAACCTCAAGGGTTTGAAGTACATTCAAGAGACACTCGCATTTGCAGATTAAAGAAAGCTTTATATGGACTCAAGCAAGCTCCAAGGGATTGGTATGCCAGAATGGACAATTATCTAACGAGACTTGGTTTCTCCAAAAGTCATGCAGATCCAAACCTTTACTACAAAGTCGTGGACAATGCACCTGTAATTCTACTACTATATGTTGACAATCTATTCATAACAGGTGAAGAGTCTCTCATCATCCAGTGCAAAAAGGAACTAGCTTCTGAATTTGATATGAAAGATCTAGGTCTCATGCATTATTACTTGGGACTAGAAGTATGGCCAAAGCATGGTGAAGTATTCCTTGGACAAGGAAAGTACGCAATAAAGATTCTTCAGAAGTTTGGAATGATGGATTGAAAATCCATGGACACTCCTATGACTTCAGATATAAGAAAAGTAAAAGATCCAGATTCTGATCCAATAGATCCATCAATATATCGACAATTGATTGGGTCATTGATGTATTTGGTAAACACTCGACCAGACATTTGTTTTGCCATGAATACACTAAGCCAGTTCCAGGTGGAACCTAGACATGAGCATTGGATAGCTGTAAAGCATGTCCTAAGATATATTCGTGGGACAATAAACTATGGCTTAAGATATATCGCATCCGGTGATATATAACTTCATGGATTTACAGATTCAGATTGGGCAGGAAGTGCAGAAGACAGAATGAGTACTTCAGGAATGTGTTTCAGCTTGGGCTCTACTATGATATCTTGGGGTAGTAGGAAACAAAATTATGTCACACTCAGCACAACAGACACATAATATATCGCAGCATGTGAAGCATGCACAGAAGGAATATGGCTGAGAAAGCTAATCTCTGATTTATTTGATTAGGTCCTAGATTTGACCATAATACACTGTGACAATCAGAGTTGTATAAGACTATCAGAACACCCAATGTTTCATGAAAGGTTGAAACCTATTGAGATCAAATACTACTTTATTCAAGATAAAGTCCAGGAAGGAGAAGTAAAGCTCCAGTATATCCCCACAGATGAGCAGGCAACAAATATCCTGACAAAGCCTCTGTCCAGAATAAAGTTTGCATATTTCCGAGACAAAATGGGGATCATGGAAATAACTCCCTTAGTTGAAAGGGAAGAAATGACTCTCCAGGTTGGGAGGGAGAACTAACATATTATTGAATTGAGGACATTCATTTTTCAAGTTTGAAAAATAGTCCATCTTGGGTAGATTCTTTCCAGTCCAAAAAGTGGATTGAGATTTCTGACGGACAAACATTTTCCAGTTCGGAAAATGGTCCAGATTGAACGATCATTTTCGTAATGAAAATGGTTTGATGGATTGTTGATGTAACATAGAAAACTACTTCCCATTGTGGTTAACACAGGGAGTGATCTAGGGCAGTCTCTCTTCTTGAGGGTTACTCAAGAAGACTGGCCTGCCTCGCCGGACAACGATTTCCCATAACTGTGGTTAACATGGGGAATGGTCCGTTTTGGAGGTTGGTGCAGGATAGTCATTTCCTTTGGAAATGGTCTGGACAGTCATTCCTTAGGGAAGATTCATTGTCTCCAGGCTGCACATTTTTTAGTGCTGGAGGAATGGCCCAGGGTGGGGAATGGTCTAGGTTCAACAATCAGGGACATGCATTCCTTAGGGAAGATTCATTCTCTCCAGGTCACACTTTTTTTAGTGTTGGAGGAATGGCCCAGGGTGAGGAATGGTACAGGCCTAGAAATCAGAACAATCATTCTTCCTTGCTTGAGAATAGTCCAGATAGCCCATTGTTGATGTTCTACTCTGAGGGCATATACTCTTTCAGATCTCACAGATGTGAGTGAAAGAATGGCACAGATGATTCAGTTTATATCATAACAATATTTTCTGTGCAGGCTGATATCAGATGATTGTTATGGAGACTTCCCGTCTCCAGACAATAGAGACATGCTACTGTGGTGGGTATGTTCCACTGTTTATGGCCATGTGTCATGGTTTGAGTAGTTGTGTACTACCATGGATAAACACAGTTGTGTTCTATCAATTGATATTGTACCAGTTGTCATGAAGATTATCCAGTTGCATAATAATGACGATGCTCGTGATACTACTAGTTGAATGGTGCATTTGTGCTCAATATCATTATCATTTATACCTCCCTAGCTAGGAGGGAGTGTTGATATTATGGTAGCTTCGGAAGGTATGAACCTCCATTGTGACCTTTGACAAGATTAGAATGTTCCGGAAGAAAGAAAAGAAATGAACGTAACCCTAGAAGAGATGTCATCTGAAGAGAGATAATTAATATGAATTAATTAGTACCCAGAATGAGAAGTCAGCCCGAGTAGTTTGCCAGGATTACTATAAATACAGTGCGCCAGTCTCTCATTTGACACACTTCTCAGAATCACAGAAAGTCACTTGTGCGCACTGCAGTCTGGCAGTCTTGTGTGCAAGTTCTAGGGAAGGTGCTGCACCAGTTTTGGGTTGGACTCTCTAATCAGCTTTGGTTACTTCTTACTTGGTGCATTAGCCTTGCCCAACTATTGGATTGCTACTAGGATTCTTCTCTCTGTCAATGTCAAGGTGCTTGGAGGGTGGCTTCGACCTATGGTTGGGTGACAATAGTGATATTTTCAATGGTAAAATGAGCACATCCACTCATATTCTAACACTGCGTGGGTCTGTTCTTCCTTACTAGCTTTCTTGCAATTAATTGGTATGCTAGGCACATTGTGCCATTCTGGATGGAAGATACCTTGTAGCCTTGCGTCTCCTTCTCAACATCGCCATAACTATCCTTGATCTTCTGTGCTAATGTGTGATCTTTGGCCTTCCTTGGATAGAAGTCCTGCGGGTCAGGTCCTTGTATACTTAATCCGGTGATCCTATGGATCAACATCAGATCGACTGTGATATGACGATCTAGCCATAAGTAGCCTCCATGGTAACATGAGAGTAGGATCTTAACACAAGCGTTGACCTCCTGGTGCCGTCCAAAATGTGGGATCTTCATTACGTTCAAAAGGGTGGACTGCGCGAGGTTCATCGTCCACGGCTAGGGGATTATTTTCGAGTTCTTCCCCTTCGTCCTGGTCAAGTATTTATACAGGGCGAGCATACTATGGTTCTTGCGGTCTCCTAGGTTGAAGTCGTTGAACTTCAACGTTGCGATCTTGTCTTGTTGCACTCTAATTGCGTGTATCCTCTTCGGGAGGTACGCAGTAACCATGGTGTAATCAAAATCTTTTGGCACACTATCACGACTCACCGAGCCGACCAAGGGTGGGATGTAGTCGGGTAAGATGGTCGGGATTAGCTTTGAATTTGCTAGGTCATCTCTGTGCTTGGTTCTCTTTTCTGTGACGACTCGGGATGGTCCGGATCCGCGAGCAGTTGACGGAGAGGCTTGCACTCCTCTCGTTGAGGATGTTTGAATACTTGAAGACATTACTTTCTCAGCCATGAGATCGATGAGAACTTCTTCGACGATTTTCTCTGCGGCGCTGAGCTCATATGACATACACGATTAGATCAGATGGATGAATGAGTGCGAAAAACAATAGAACTGGTGTCGATATTACTAATCACAACGTGGTATAAATGAGTTCTCTCCGATACAATTCGAAAAAGTGTTCTTGGTGCAACATTTGACGGAATAAGTAGACAACAATGTAACAGATCTTTCAAACGGACAAGAGGCCTTCATTAATTCATTTATGTTCATTACGGCGCGGTCCCAACGGTTTGATGGTGAGCCTTCTGACCACAAATTTCATTCTACCTGTTCGGGGCATCAATCTAATGATTATACTATTTCCAATGGCTATATTGCTTCACCATGGCGAAGTGCCATGTGGCGTTGTTCTGATATCCCGTCGAAGTTCCAATTTTGCAAATTTTCCTTCTGCGAAGTTCCCTTTGGAATCTTCTGTAATTTTTCAATCTTTTCTCTCTTCTTACTGAGCTTTCTATCCTTTTTCCCAGTGATCTTCGTCTCGTTATTCCTCTTTCCATTCTTATTCTTATCTCTTCTTGGCATAGTAACTTCACGCTGTTGAGATTCTTTCCTAGGATTCAAGGGCAATACTTCTTCTCTATCTGGGGTAGGTGTTTCGGTCTTCTATGAGTCTTCTTGTGTTCTTTTAACTTCAACATCCAAGTTTTTGGTTCTAAATAGATTCGATCTGTTCTCCTCTTCTTCAATCAAGTGTGTGATCCTCCTAGTCATGAAATCTTTTAATTCTTGCTTTTTCTTCTCTAAGACTTCTTCTTCTTTCCTTCTGGTCTGATCCCTTTCAATCCAAGGTTTCCCTAGTAACATCACAAATGGGGCTTTGTTCTCAATAAATTTAACAACCTCAAAATCTTCTTCTGTCAAAGTTCCATGAGGACTCATAGATATTTGGGTAAGTCTTCCACATAGGGTTATCAACTTTCCTCTAAATAATCCTATTCCTCCTAATGAAGGAATCATAGCAGGCTTTCCTAGAATTTCCCAAGTTCTTTCTGTCATTATATTCACCTGTGTTTCCTCATCCAGAATACAGTCAATGTTGAAGTCTCCTATTCTTACTTCTCTTTTCTCTTTCTCTTTTGAGATCTCTAATAGATTAGTATCTCTGTGGTCATTCAGGGTTTCTTTCATCTGTAATAATACAGTCTTTGATTCATTTTTGGGTTCTGCCATGGTCTCAGTTTCTCGACCTTTCTCAGGGTCTACTTGTTCCATATTCATTCTTTCAAGCTTAGAAATCATTCTAGGGCAATCCAAAATTTCATGATCCATAGCTTTACAACAAAGACAACTGGGTCTTCTACCAGGGCATTCCTTAGCAAGATGTCCCGATCTTCTACAACTGTAACAAAGCGTTAATCCTCTCTTTCTCTTAAATGATCCCCATCCTTTCCTGTACTGTGCACTAGGATCACAGTAGCTAACCTGCAAAAAATTATTTCTAGGGTCCTGCATCCATTTATTAGTCCAAACATTCTTTCTATGCATAGGAATAACAAATATTTCACTATTCTTACCAGATCTACTCATATCAAATCTTCTTTCTTCTAGTTTTCCCCTAGTTTTCAGACTAGAACAAAATTTATCAAACATACCTAGATCCATATTCTTGAAATAAAATTTTCCACTTATCTTACTTTCGGCAGAGCACAAAGCTTCTAGATCTAAAACTTTTCACTATTCTTACCTCTATCAGAGCACAAAGCGTTTAGATCTTACATATTTTATTCATATCTACCTCCTTCCTTAGCACAGAGCTTCGCAAGTCAAGCAACAAATCTACGCACAAAGCTTTCTTTCTTTTCCTCAATTCCCAACAATCACAGTTTCAGGTCAGATCTTCGCACAAAGCTTCTTCTTCCTCAGTTCCCAGCAATCACAGTTTCATGTTAGATCTTCGCACATAGATTTTTCTTCCTCAGTTCCCAACAATCATAGTTTCAGGTCCCGACAACGAAACCATTTGTTGGCATAGGGGCACACCCAGGGTTCAACGCTACAACACCGCACCAACAAAACCCTAACTACCGGCCCTTTCAACAACACCTGCGAAGCAGATGAAGTCTCACCCAAGGTAGAAGCAGGGGTGGTTGTAGGACTTGGATGTCTGCAACCTTAGCTGGGACACATATATGTGATTATAACACCTTATCAAAGCACTTAACAATTACAGTTCATCAGTATTAAACCAGTATCTACTTCGCAGACAAAACCCTAATCACAGAGCATCACAGTATTCAACCAGATCTAGTATGTTCAAGCACTAAGCACATCCACATAGGTTAGATCTAGCATTCATCCATATTATTAAGCATGTAGCATCAACAGATCTATCTATCATTCATCTATATCAAAGCATATAAACAAGTAAACACATAAACACATCAATACATTGCACAAAGCAACCATAATACAAGAAATACGTGGTTCACCCCCACCCTGGGGCTACGTCCACCAACTCTTCTTCTCTTTATTATCTTCTGTCAAGTGTCTTACAGGCACAAAGCATCATAACACTACTTCGCATAGGACAGGAGATCTGCGTGCACTTTTCCAGATCCTCCTTCCCCAAGTAGATCTAAGCACAAAGCCTTACACAGTCTGTGCACAAAGCACCACAAATGACTTGCACTTAGCTCTACAAGTCTTAATCACATCTTCTTGCACATAGCCAGTACTAGCACTCAGCCATTGGTCGCTACTTACATCGCCTAGTATTCTATTTATACCTTACAAAATAGGCTTAAGCATGGGTAAACCCATGGGCCGACATTCCCATACCCGTTACATAGCCCAAAAACCCAAAAATCCCTAAAGAGGGGCCGAGATCCCGCGATCTCTGCTTCGTCTTGCACTCTGCCTTCGACAGCCTGTCGAAGTCCCCAAAATAGGTTAAACATGACCAAGGATCCTCAAACTTGGTCAAGGGCCAATAGTCGACGACATCAATAAAAAGGCATCAACAAACAAATAACAAAAGGGGTGATATGTACCATCACTGTAAGTCTATACTGATCACATCCTGCTTTTTTTATCAATCCAATTATTCTACTTTTTTAAATACAAATGTCTAGCCAAATACTAATACCTTCCAATTTCTTCTTTTCAAGTATTGCTCTCTACTGTCGCCTACTTCTTATTTCCACAATCCTATTTCTTGTACATATTTCTCTTATGTTCCGCGGGAGCCCCAATCCCAGTCTATATGACAAACACATTTAAATTTCCAAGAATATGTAACATACAATATTATTTTTTGATATATTTTAAATAAAACTATTTTTATCTCTTTTTGTATTGATGTGCTTAGAAATTTTTATCTTCAACTATGTCGATTGTCAAGAAATTGTGTTTATTTAATTTGAAAGCAATTTTATATGTGTCTTTTATGTTTTATCTTTTTCTCATGCATATCTTTTTCTCCTGCTATGTATATAACTTTATTTGTCCTGGCACATATAGACACACACAAGCCAGATGATCTATGGAAATTGTACTTAACTCTAATTAGTTGGAAGTATACATAAATCATTATAAATGAATTTCATAAATACATTGAAGAGACAAAACATGCAACGAACATAGCAAGTCACATTACTGGTAAGAACAAAAATTTCAAACATAGCAAGATGGATTATATAGTTTCAAAAACTAAATGGGGCTCTAGAGGCCACATGTAATTTCCTGCATGGATACCACCTGTGCTTCATGCTGCTTGCCACGTCTCCGTTGCAGTTTCCATCTGCCTCCGCTACTTTTCCACCATCCCTGTGCATTTATTCCCAATTCAACCCGTCATGGACTACGCTGCCATGAAATACTTGTTTGATATAGGAAATTACAAAGATAAAATGATCTACAAGTCAAACTTGTGATAAAAGAAACGAAGGGTAGCAAAGGCATTAAAGAATTTCTACTTGAAAAAGTTGAAGTGGTTAAGAAACAAAGGATAACAAAGCAATTAAAAAAATTCTACTTGAAAAAAGTTGAAGTGGTCATTTTTTAAACTACAATTAGATATTTCACCTTAAATGTGTTTAATATATCTTTGTATAACATTAACTAGATATTTAAATTTGTTTAATATAATTTTATATAACATAATAAATATAGAATGTGCTTTGACCTTAAATTTGTTTAATATATCTTTGTATAACATAAATGTAGAATATATAACATAGATGTAGAATGTAAAGCACATTGTATGTTTTGTATTATAATTAATATAAATAAGTTATTCATATTATGAGATATACGCAATTGGTGATATTCTTACCAAGATTTTTGCAGAGTTAAAAACTTTTTGTTCTTAAAAGGTGAGAAGGTTGGAATTTAGTTAAATATACGTAGAGGTACTCAAAGAAAGAGTGTTATGACAAAATCTTTCATAAGATTATCAAAATCCAAGACTACAAAACGTTAAGGTATGAATTTGGGTGCAGCCATAAAGTCTTGCGAAACCACTACAAGAAGTCCACTCATGTTAGTCAAGTAATCAATAGAATCTGGGCAAAGAAATAGATCATGTAGTGAATGAATTAGTGAAAGTACATTCACTCCCAAAGAAACCAATATACAGATCAAGCAATACAATGGAGTCAGATCTATTATAAAAGGAATTGACTATCAAAATGATAGTAATCAAATAAAGAAAGAGGCTTAATGCATATATGGATAAAGAGTGCATCATATCTAGGGATTAGCTATGCAATTATAGAGTAATGCTTCCCTTATGGTTATCAGAGTGCGCAGTGGAAGCATGGTATGAAAGGCATCACTTCAAGGGTAAAGAAATGAAGGTGCAAATAAGTAAGGAGTGTCAGTTGTGGCATAGGTGCATCATTATGGCATTATGGAAGGGGATTATGCAAGTTAGATTGAAATCAGATTGGTCAAGACATGAGAAAGTAATAGTCATCAAGCAAATCCAAGTGTTGATATGATCAGATAAGGAAGGGATAAATCAAGTACCTCAAGAAGGAAGTTGATGTTAACTATCCAAGGTTACTCAGAAAACATGACTAGAGATATAATTGGGTCATGTAGGAGATGGATTAGAGGGATCCAAATAATAGTGGAATGCTGAAAATTAATGTCAGCATAATATGTAGTTGAAAGTCCATGAACATCCTAGGATAATGGAAGAAGAAATCATGAGGTAAATATCAAGTTAATGGGAAGGCAGGACAACACTCCAGGAGGGAAAACAAGAGTAATAGAGGATTGTTGATGCATTCCAAAAATATTGAAGACATTTCCACAATAGCATGGAGATGTCAAAGCCAAGAAAGACTTATAAGTGAAATGAATCTCTATAGAGAGTCAGTAAGGAACCATGAAGAATAAAATGGTTCTATGCATGGTTTTGAATGAAAAGAGATGGTGCATGAGAATAATTCATCTCAAGTGGCATAGAGCCATGAGAGACATTTCCAGGGGGTGGATGTGCCACTTGAAATTATGATGGTAAATTAAAAGTAGTATTAAGTAATTTTAATTAATTCTATGCAACTAGAAAATGAGGCATATGTGCATCCTTACAATATGCTAGAGATTGGCTATACAAGCCAAGTTTGAGGCTAGTTGGCAAGGAGAAGATAATAGTGAAAAAAAACTCAAATACTAAAGTATTTAGTAAAGAAAGAGCTGAAGTAGTTCAGTCTGAAAAGTAAATGGATCTTGAAGATCCAAAGTCTATAAGACAACATGATTGGAATTATAATTCATCCAAGTATGAGTTGGGATAGATGGATCGAGGAAATAAATAAAAGATGAAGGTTAATATCAGTTTAGTATTTGGATGGAAAAGTAAAGGCAACCAAGAGTGATTTGACTAGAAAGTGCAAAGGTCAGAAATAATCATGCACATTGGTTACAGTGAAGAGCACATGAAGATTCATAAATCCATAAGAATTGAAGACTTCTGGAATAAACAAGGAAAAGTGATAAATAGAGAAAGAAGTTGTTGCAATTAATATAACAACAAGTATGTTATGGCTTGTTGGGACAACAATAAAGTGAGAATGATTCCATGTTTGCAAGTGTTGCCGATAATGTTGATGCATATGGAAGGAAGCAACAAAAAGATGGAGTGTTGATTATAAGACTGATAAAGAGGCATGAGAGCTTCTATTGTCGTCAACTAATTAGGTAACATTAAATTCGTTTAATGGCAGCCATGCAGGTAAGTATTTCTCTTTTGAAATTATGTTGCATAATTTCCAAAGGGAAATTTAGGTAAGAATTTCCCCATTTTTTTTTTTTATAATACTCAATATGGTATTGTTTAAGTGCATTAACAAGAATAAGTTACCACTAGGTGTGTTAAAGGCTAGAGGTCTGTTATAGTTATCAAATAGTTTTATCTTTTGAATGCACACACTGACATAGCATCATGTCATGTTAATTTGGTTATGAGGTAATAACCAAAGAAATAAAATATAAGAACTTGTTATAGGAATGATGTCAGGAAACACTAATGCACACCACATAATTATATTCTTGGTGTAGTGTTCGGGTCGAAAAGGGAGGCATCCAAATAATTGAGAAGACAATGGGAAGTGTGTGGAGAATGTGTCAAGACATTGGCCAGATTTCCAATTTATGAATGGTGAGATACATGACTTAGATAAAGATCATTCTGAAAATCAATGCAAAGGTGCATTGAATAAATAAGCATTGAGAGGTGCACTCATGCCTAGTAAGTGGCAGAGTTGCACTCATACATGATAGAATTGTATACTTAAATGCATTTTCTGAATTCATTTTGTGAGTGCATGCATATATGTTTTTGAATGGAAATAATTATACTAATGACATAAATGTTGCTAAATCATGGAGATGAGAACATTTCAAGAACCATTAGACATTGCAACAGGAAAGTTGCAAGACAGGTAGTCACAGGAATAATGACTACAGAGAATTTTCTGTTCAGGAAAAATGAAATAATGAACTTACTGTTATTAATTACGAACATACATATGCATAGAATGATGAGTCATTCTATATAATAAATTGTTTGGTAATTGTGATTGGATTGCTAGGTGTAGACAATTCTAAGATCACTACATAAGGTTTTTGTACGTATTGCAATTAAAAATATGATGTACATGAAATACTGACAATCTGTTGGTTATATGCAAGATATAATCATTGCAGGAAAAATGGTATTCATCATGGTGCTTGCTGAAATCCAGAAGGAAGACTGCATCCTATTATTGCAACAACCATAAATTTTTTTATAGAATAGAATTTCATATTTTGGGAAAAGTCGAATTCCTTATGAAATTAATTTGATTTCTAAAATGGAATTTTTATAATGTTCTCTCGTGATAACTGCATGTGTGTGATGCAGATGAGATAATCTTGATTAAAGTTGGAATGCTGGGAAATAACAACTAATGTTGAGGACACTAAAGCCCTATAATTGTAGAGCCTTGGTGGGGTTTTGGTAATGGGTTGGCACTCTCCTTGTGTGTGAAATCCTTGTCAAGATGGATCGCTGAAGGACTGCGTAGCAGTGAAGGGATGCCTAATCCTGGAAGGGTGAGTGCAGCAAGGAGGAGGAAACCCAAGGATGCTTATGGCATGGTAGCAACCATAAGGAGGGTGTGTCAAATGGAATACTCAGTTGAATAATTCCCGAAAGCAGCTCTATGGAATAGAGAAAATGATTTCCAGTTGCAGTATAAATACATGAATGAGTGCTTGAAAGTAGAGCACTAGATGGATAACAAGCTTCCAATAGCTAAAGCTTGGAGATTTTTAAAGGATTTGAATGGTACATGGTATATAATGCACTGAGGACAATGCATACATAAGGGGAGGGAATTGTAATACCCCTAGGTTGAACCCCAAATTGTAAATGTAATTGTAAAAATGCTTATAAGTTGGTGAGTTGTTGATATCATTTTGCATGCACCTTCCATGATATAGTGCACACATGTACTGCGCACTAAAATGATGAAGTGTGCACATTCCAGGATACTGTGCACAACAAACTTAAGTGCGCACGATTTTGAGGCCAAAGAGCCTTTGTGTATATGTTGTTTTGTAGGCTGGTGAGTCAGTTTATTATAAGCCAAAAGGCTTATGTGATGATTAGGCCGGAGAGCCTATATGCTAAAGGCTAGTGAGCCTATTTTTGTATATGTCTTATAATTAATATAATACATAGTTGCGTGTAGACCGACCATGATAAAAGAGTATGGGGGGATAAAATCCACTAGTTAGGGAAAGGGGGGGGGATCAAAATTAAGGAAAAGGGCTAAGCTAGGGAGCTTAAGCCAAAAAGGAATATTATATTAATATTCCTTAAAGTATAAAGTATGTATAATTATTTTATCCTAAGTTATAAGGATGAAGACAAGTGGACCAAAGTAGCTCTCAACATGACAAGTGTCAAGTTGGGAACATGCATACACATGGTTTGGAATTGGTGCATTTGTCATCCATTCATTCATTCATTCCATCATCATTCACTCACTTATTCAGCTGTCCTTGGTACTTTCCTATACCTGTATCCATACTTGTACCTGTATTCGTACCTATACATGTATCTGTACCTGGTTAGCTTGGGAGTTGGACTGAAGAAGTGGGTTGTCAGGCCCGTGGGAGACTGAAGAGGCGGGTTGTCGAGCCTTGAGAAATTTCTCTCTAGGTGAGAGAATTGATGGGAATTGATTCCCGAAGGTGCTAAACTGCAACTACATGGATCTGAGACTTCCTGTTCGGCCTATTGCTGAAGCCCTGGAAGGAAAGTGGGGCAGCCGAGGGACTATTGAGCAGAGAAGGGGCACACTTTCTGGGGTGGGACAAGCATGTGGGGAATGAGGGACTGTAGGTTGTTAGTTTGAGTTGGCACATGTGACAAAGTCTTTCCTGTTGTTTGAGATACATTAGCCTGGTTAGGAATCTCTTTACCCGGGTGGAGTTTAGTCCCAGCTCGGGAGTGACCCACTGTTGAGAGTGATGAGCAACGTGGTCTAAGGCTGGGAGGTTCGTGGAAGGTCTGCATACAGTTGGTGACATTTTTACAAGATAAGTGTCCATTTTGTGTTAAATCACATGCTGCATTATTATGTATGCGTTTATTTTTATGGGTTATTCCTCTGTGTGTTGCATGTATATTTCTATTATCATTCTGTATGAATCTGTGCATTGCAAAATGTATTTGTCTGATTTAAGGTTTATATATATAAAGTTCCACGAGATTTTCTGTGTGCTTATGTTTTTATTTGTATACAGTCAAAAAATGTTATATGGCATAACTCAGTTGAATGCTGGGAATGTTACAATATAGTATCAGAGAATGAAATCTTTTTGGTAGCATCATCCGACCTGGGTGGTCGGGTATGTTACACTATGATTTGTTTAATATATTTTTGTATAACATAATAAATATAGAATGTGCTTTGACCTTAAATTTGTTTAATATATCTTTATATAACATAAATGTATATACATCTATACATAGATGTAGAATGTAAAACACATTGTATGTTTTGTCAAATAATTAGTATAAATAAGTTATTCATATTATGAGATATACTTTGTAAAACATAAATGTCCAACATTATCGTCCTCGCAAATAACTTAAGGACATTAAAAAATGTTGAATATACACTCTAAAGATAATAAAATATAGGAAAAACTCAATAATATATCTTCGTTACAAGACCAACTCAAAGAATGCAACAATGCCTATGTGAGTTGCCATAGTTGTCGCCAAGCCATATTTGAATGAAGTAAATATAAAGTTCTCACTAATAACGTGTTGTACTTATCTTTTAACATGATCATTACTTTATTAAAATAAAAAAATAGCAAATAAACACTCTAAACATAACAAAGAGAATAGACAACAAGAAAAAAATCCTATTTTGACTTGTTTACCATTATAATCTTTGCCATAGTTGATAAACACGACTATGATATATTACACGTAAGTTGTAGTAGTGGCAAAAATTTCAAACCAAATAGTTGTAGAGTGTGGGCTCTAAATAACATACATTTAAAGAAGATATATAATCATGGAACATTTAAAGACGATATATAATGATGGAAATGGAGGCTTCTCAAATTATAGTTAGTGTGTTACTCCATCACATCTAGGGGTAATTAGAGGATATTTTTTTCTTTTTATCCACATTCCATACAATAATTATACAAACAAAATTCATGATTCTTCGCAAATGGTTGCCCATAGATGCTTCCCACTTTATGCTCAACTCACTCACATTTAAGTATGATCGGGGAAATGAAGGCTTCCCAAATTGTATTCAGTTTGTTACCCCCTCACATCTAGGGGTAACTAGAGGAGATTTTTTCTCTATGATCCACATTCTAGACAACAATTATACAGACAATATTCATGGTTCTCCACAGATGGTTGCCCATAGATGCTTCCCATTTCATGCTCAACTCACTCACATTTGATGACTATGGTGCTTGACACACACGAGGTGCATTGTTTCATTGCTTCATAAGTGTTAATGCTCAACGCATTTGACATGAAAGTAGTGACCATGGGTTGAGTCAGATGATGGATCATGATGCTTTGAATATATACCTTTTGCCTTGTTTTTCCTTGGTGGTCATCCTCATCTCCTAGGTAAGTGATTCCACCCTTTGTAGGGTTGTACTACTGAGGGGCTTTGAGATGGGTAATGTGTCCATATCCCAATCAATACATAAACTTGTCCATCTTTCCCAATTTATATTGTCCTTTCTTTTGGGTTGGTTGTTATATGTCACATATATAGGTTTGTGCTTCATAATTCCATGAGAAGAAGGAGCTAGAATGCTCAAGGTTGATGCAAATCGACATAAAAAAGGCGGGGAAGAGTAATTCTAAATCAAAATGCAAAGCAAATGAAAGAAGATAAATATCACAAAAACTAAAGAAAAATAATAAAGCATGAGCGATGCCCCCTCGCTACAAGGCTATCACCCCAAGTCATATGCAATGAATGCATGCCTAAAAAAAGGACTTGGCAAATGAAATCAAAAGCCAAAAAGGTTAAATCAATAAAGAAAAAGGAAAAAGGGGGGTTTGGAAAGATACATTGTCGAGGAAAGGGCAACTCATGGCATAAGTGCTCCCTCATACAAAGGCGCTAACGTGGATGAATATCATACATAACCTCACATGACTATGTGACACCACTCATGAAGTAAACCCCAAACGATACCATATGTCATTACACATACTCCTTGATGGGTCTCTTGGGAAATACTCCTCTTCTTGGGTACTAGCACATGTAATAGGGGCCAATGATGATCCTCCCATACCTAAACTTGCCAAATTGTATAAATTTATGAGCTAGTGTGAAGTTTGAAGATGATGCTTAGTGTGATCTACCTAATGAATTTTACATTTGATTTGACTCACTTTTTATGTTGCATTGGACTTGTGTACATGCCTCCGTATTGATGGACACATTTGATCAGATGAGCCCCTCCTTGGATGATTTACTTCACATGGCTATTGACTTGGATTGAGCCTTGGTCCTTTGGAGGATGTTGAGGGGTTACTTGCACATTTGATGAAGGTCGTCCCACCATTTTGGAAAGGTCATTCCACTTATTTTGGAAGATGTTGAGCCTTATGAGGACATTACACCCTTGTCGAGACGTACTAGCACATTTTGGTGATGACGTGGCACCTCCTTGATGGGAAATTGCACATTTTTTAGATGATATGACACTTGATGGATGAAACATTGCACCCTTTGGATGGAACATTTCACTATGGAGCCCCTACACTTTATTTTTGAGTGATTCATCCATGTTTTGGAGATCATTTATGCCACACATGTGGCTCTTCTCATGAATTTATGAGGGGAGACTTGATGTTGGAGCATCTTTACTTCTTTTTGGGAGCATTGTTGGGAGCATTGTTGGGGGTCTTAGTGACTTATCCACTTTTGTGTCATGTATATTTTATGTATTGTGGCCTTATCTCTAGGGCTTGTAAAGAGATAAAGGCTTATTTTATTTTCTAAGGGATTTTGCTATGAAAATATTGTTATTCTAATGAGAAGGGTGCTAGATCTCTCATATAAATAAGAGAAGCACTTCTCATTTGTACCATTGCTACTTGTGGATAACTACTACTACTTGCCTACTATTTTTGTTCTCTTAAATTGCTATGGATGGATAGTTAGAGTTGCTTCTTGTGGAGATTGCCTTGTGTATGGATTTACTTCTTTATGGATGCTCATGGATAGGGTTTTGAATATTGAAATATTTCTTGAGTAAGTGGTCTCTCTTTGTCTTGTGGATTTTGTTTATGAATAATTAAAAGTGTAATTGCACTTCTCTAGTGGTGGTTGTGCATTCTCTTCGTATTTTTCTTGAACAAATCCTTCTTTTTAAAGCTCTTGGAAGATTACCAGTGGAATATCTTCCCTTGAATCGTCTTAAAGTTTTGTAAGGCACTAGGAGGATGTTCTAGGGTTTGTAGTGGACAACCATGGATATCACCCTAGATCTACTTACATCTCCTCAAGGGAGTCCTTAATTAACCCAGATGTCCAAAAAATATAGTAGGCACTAGTCTTCTCCCATCTAGTCAACCATAAATTCTAAAATTCAATTTTATCTTTGTTTTAGGGTAAATCTAGGGTTTGTTTAGCTTACAATTTAATTTCTAGCCATAAAAAACCTAGATGTCTGGTATTTTCATACATATTTTTACCTTAAATTTTAGGGTTTTCTTGCATATTGTTAACCAATCCTAGGGTTTTCTTGCATGTTTTGACCTAAAATCATTTTATTGCATAAATGTGTCTTGTTGATTTATATTACTGCATAATCAGGGTTGTACGTCTTGTTTCCATTGGTTTTTATATGCACGTTAAATTTCATATTTTGCAAGTGGTGCAAACCGTAGGTTTATTCATTGTTTTAGTCCTATTTTCTACTGGCTTATAACTCATTTTGAGGGCTAAATTGTATTTTTGTTGTAACTTGTTTGCTACTGTAATTTCCTACCTTTTATGCAAGTTTTACAACAACCATTTGTAATTTCTAGATTTGAGTGGTTTGTGGATAATTTCACATTGAATAATAAGTTGATAAATCCTTTAGATATCCCTAAAGAAATATCAAACCAAATCTGGAAATTACCTTGAACAACCACCTTATCCTCACCTTGCTTGATATATTTCATTGGTGGTGTGTTGGGTAGCTACATAGGAAGCCTTAGACTTGATTGTGTCTTGCCTTAGAATTCTTTGAGGCTACTAGGGAAACCTCCCTTGTGTTGGATTTATCCTTCGCTAAAACGATAGTGGTAACATATTCTAATGTTCCACTAATTTTTCATCTTGTGAAGGCTTTGCATTGCGGTGCAATATTGTGTGATAACATGATGAAAGTAAGTAATTTGGAATCCCAAAAAATCATCACACACACAATGGCACTAATTTCACAAAATTGTTGCTCGATGCTATGCTTGTCTTTCCATTAAATATTCTTGATCCATAATCATGAACATAGTCACAATCAATATCACAATTAAGGAATACAAATAGTAGGCTAGAAATGAATAGAATGTGGGATTGATTGTCTCCAATGAAATCTATCTTATGTATAACTAAGAACTCCTTTCAATTTTCCATTACATTTCTCCCTACAAAATGAAATGCACAACATGCAATTTAAATTACATACAAAACATCATTCCTTATCATGCTATCATATATTGTATATATCAATCCTTGTCCTTTAGGTATCAAAGACTAATTACTTAATGACCACCTTAATCATATCAACAACTAAAACATTTGGTGTGGGTACTCCAAAGGTCGTTCTAGTCAAATTTCCATTGAAACTTGGTAAAACCTTGCTAACAACATTAAAAAATATAGCCATATGTAATATTAGTTGAAACACAAGGGACAAGCTTTGCCATCTATATGGTTTTATAGTAAAAACATTAGAAGGCAATATTCAAGACCAATTTCAAGATTCTATTGTGTCTAGTATCAACCTAGTGCCGCACAAGAATACATTATTAACTTCAAAGAATGTAGCATGTCTATTTATCAAAATTATTAAAAGTAATTTAGATAGTATTCCATGATTGTTCACCACAAGCATGAGAGAATGTGCTAAAACAACTAAAATTGGTACAACCTAGATGGGATTCAATGTAAGAAACTACTTGTAGTCATTCCTAATATTAATACCAAAGGAATTGTTTGGGATTTAAATCTAGAGTCATTACCCAAAATAGACTCTATGAATGTCACTTGAAAATTGGTTGTTCTTGTTGATTACCTTCCTCAAGGATAACATAATTATATGTACACACATGTGTCTCTCCTAATAGTAGAGGTTGACAAAACACTAGTAGAGGCTAACAAAACACTAGTGAATATATATATATAAGTAGAGCAACTGAGTTTTGGATTATCGATTGGGTCTAGCCCAAGTGGTGTGTCATGTAGTGTTATCCTCCCAACCTTGGTTCTATTTTCAAAAGTGACATTCAACAAAGCTTCAAGCTTCTACAAAATCTGGTTTACCTTGGGTACCATCCTTTGAATGAGGGGAAATGCCTTGTAAACATTGGAAGAAGCTAATTTGGATGTGAAGAGACCCAACATCTAATGCCAAAAAGAAACCAAAAATGTCTACAAAGAAATTCTTTAGACTTACATGCAACCCATCAATGTTCAAGATCACAATTAAGAGATTGCAATCACCACTCCCCTCAAGTTAAAAGGTGATATGATAATTTGTTATATTCTCATTGAAATTGAAGTAAAGTCAATTGTTTTTTAAAAAGAGAGAGGGAATGGAAATAAAAGGCAGTGACAAATACATAGAGGAAATTGAAATAAATGACAATGAAAAATACACCATCTTGTAAGTTGTTAGTAACTTTGAAACTAAAGGTTTCTAGAAATGTCCTTACATCTCACATCCTAATTACCGACTATCAACACTTGTATGCATAATATCTCTACTCATTATTGCAAAGTGGCTTCACAACTTTGAGACACCAGACACAAACCCTAGACATTTGTTTAAATTATTTGGGAAAGTTCCAAACTAACCATCAGAAATGGAGCACTCACATTACCAAATGCATGGATTTGAACAAAGTTACAAAGTAATGAAGCTCATATTTCCAAACAACTTTACTCTCAAACTAGTAAATAATGGCATAAAGTAAGACAAAATAAAAAGCAAGAACACAAAAATGTAAAGAGTGGCCAAAGTGACTAAGAACAAAAACATAATGCTAAGGCATCAAAGATTACCAATACCTATAAATTTTGGAAGTAAATTAACAGTACAATATTTAGCTAAGACGTACATCAAGACAATATAGTAGCTCAACTAATTCGCTAAGCAAGGACAAAATCCTAAATGTACATGCAAACTCTACTAGAAATATAAATGCCCATACATGCAACTCTAACTAGAAGTAGAAATGCCAGGAACCATAGCTCGAAACCTACCAACAACAGGTCCATGATATGCTAATAAGACACAAAATCTCTTAGCACAATAAAAGACCATCAACAAAAAGAGACAAATACTAAAAGCTAGACACCCTAACACTATCATGCTATTTCTGCATCATATCAAATAATATATGCAACCACCTAAAAAAACATTTAAAAGTTAAGTTTGAAATTGAAAAAAATAAAATTGCAGTAAAAGGAATATGAGAGCTCCAAACCCTCTTCTTGTTTACATAATAAATATCATTAAATAAACTAGAAAACGAAAATTTAGATTAGATCTCCCTTGTTAAAGTGTCATAATGTTGAGTAACAAACATAATAGAGCACCAACAATTGCACTAGAATGACATTATTTTACATCCTTATATATGACATCATATAGAGTAAGTATTGATTTACATCTAACGACATTCCTTGTTGAATAGTAAATATCTCCGTGCTTGTGAAACCATTGAATTCCACTCTAGCACTTTCAAGGTTCTATCCATAAAAAATAGCCAACACTATTTTGAACAAAAGACAACTAACACTATTTTGAAAAGATGTTTTTCAAGCAACTGACCATAATAGACTAAAATGTCCGAATCACTAGAGTTGGTAAAGACATGTCTAATACCCAATTTAATATTCCAAACTCCTTCCACACACATGAGAGCACTTCTCTATTTGTTTCCTATGGGATGTACGTGTTATTCTTCTACAACATTAACCAATTCATATCTACTACTGATAGTTTTTTATCTTTACTTTAAAGTCAACATATTTAGTCACTTCAACTCTTCCGCCTCATTAAGCCCTTGAACATATCATTTTTTGCATTCTATAGAATTACAGTGGAGCTAGCCTTTATCAAGTCCACTAAAAATGATAAAAGTCGTAATGTTATAATAGCATTCAAATATAAACAATTGCTCCCCATAGCAAACTATAGGTGTAAATTTCGTCTTCAATTTTTAATACCTTCATAAAACAAACAACACTTGAACTCCCATATCCTTTGAACTTGCTTATAATTGACCAAACAAAAACATAAAACCAACCTTCATGAAGTCCACTAAAAATTGCAAAGATCATAATGTTAGAATAACATTCAAATTTAAACACCTACTCCCATCTACAAGTATAAATTTTATCTTCAATGTTTAATACCTTCCTGAAACAAACAACACCTAAAGTCCTATATCCTTTCAACCTGCTAATAATTTAAGAGACAAAAGCATAAGGCAATATGATGTGTTGAAGGTAATCAACAATGAATATCCATATTGACAACATAAAACTTTGTGGAAGACTTCCAAATGTATTTCAATTAGATAATTGTCTTGGAGTGATAATCCATTTGATATAGTGGATTCAACCTATTAGCATCATTTGCCTGCTTGGAGGTTAACCCATCTCAATTTGTGGAAAAAACCATCATTCCATTTCCAAAGTTATGGTACAAGAGAGTGTAAGGTATCAATAATTGCCAAAGGTAAAGCTATAAGATAACAAATGATTACACTACTTCTAATGGAGGCGAGATTGTTAGCATGAAGAACATAATATTGGATGTGTGTTGGGGACACATGAAAAACATAATAGAATTAAAAGAGAAATTATACAATCTACTTAGCTTCTATAACCAATGGAGGAGAAGACCACTAGAAAAAACATGACTTTAATACTTACAACAATTATCTCTAGAAATTGGTCCATGTTAGGAGGAGAAAGAGGCAATAATGGTGCAACACAACTCATGATCATTTTCATTGCATGTACACAGGGTGTTGGATAGAACTCTAGCTACTTAGAGAGGGAGAAAACAAGAACCATGCAACCAAGATTGGTATTCTTTCAATTTAACTCAAGTAAAATGGATGACCACTTTCCAATATAGTCATAACGATTAATTTGCTACATTCATTGTGGTTGAAGTGGCCAATGTTGCATCAAGATCATTATAGTTCCCAAATTGGCTAAACCTTGATGACAATTCGAAACACTTTTTATGACATGCAAAAAAATGAAATTTCATTATATGATCATTCACCATGAAACATGAATATGAACATCTATTTTCATTAAAGTCAAGTTTTGTGAGGCCCTCCCTGGAAAATTCTTTGAAGTTTTGCTGCAATATGTTATGAATTGTAATATGAATTTATAGTTTGAAAT
Organism: Picea engelmannii; assembly: GCA_009831015.1. Classification (NCBI taxonomy): domain Eukaryota; kingdom Viridiplantae; phylum Streptophyta; class Pinopsida; order Pinales; family Pinaceae; genus Picea; species Picea engelmannii. Next base: position 828,124 of record ML784527.1, read on the forward strand.
GTAATTGGAAATCTGATATAAATCTCCTTCCAATTGGGGCTATAATATCAATATTATGGGCCAACCCCTAATTCTACTATTATATCTAAAATATGAAACCTGGAACTCAATATTTGAAAGCTAATTGTAACATCCCTAGTTTTAATCCCTCGTAAATTATAATGTAATTGTATATATGCAATTTAGGCTGGTGACCGAGTATGGTTTGGGTCAGATAGCATGTACTAATTAATATGGCTGAGGGCTAAGCTATGTAAATTGTACACCGAAATTACTAATAAAAATAAAATGTTGACTGCGATATGAGAGGGATGGTAATGATGGGGGTTAAGATTCCACAAGTTAGGGGGCTAATGGGGGTCCAAGGGGGTTCCACATGCCTAATAATCCAAGCCATTGTAATATTAATGTTCACCTCCTTTCAATTATCAAAACAACTATTGAATTCATGTAAGAGTGGTTGGTGGCAAAGGTCATCTCACTAATTTATGGCAACATGGGACAAGTACAACCACTTTTTGGGAAATATGAGAGTCAAAGCTTGAATGAGAGAAAAGGAAATCTAAGTGGGTATTGATGATAGTTTTTACAAGCTGATTTTTGGCAGCAAGGGAGAACTTGGTGCTAGAAAGAGCACCAACCATGCTGTGTTTGAGAGAAACCATGGTAGGACTAGGTTTTATGCCAAGAATCATGATGTATGTCTGTAAGTGTATTTCATATAGAGGAAAATTGCTCAAGAGCCTTAACAGGGTTGTTGTGAGCACTCCATTGTTATAGCTGAGATTTCTAGAGTCCCCAACTATGAGGTTTCCTGGCTAATCTTTGTTAGGAAATAAACTTGCATGCTAAACCCGCTAGGAAAGAAGAAAACAAAATTAAGCAAGAAAGATAAATTGTTAGTTTTTAGCTCATGAGGTGTCTCAACATAGGCCTATGTGTCCTAGTCATGCTGATGGATACCTAAATTGACCTAGATTAGCCTTAGTATCTCAACCTAAGTCTAACTTAGGCTTGCAACAAAAAATTCACCGTTGTGTGGAATGTGGGGCCTAGGGAGAGAGGGCGCACCTCATGAAGGTGGCTGAGTGGTTTACGAGCCCCTTGTCCAAAGGGGGGTGCACCACTTAGTGGAGAGTAATGTCCAACACAAGAGGGGCGCCCCAATCTTATCCATTGAGGCCCAAGGATGGGCACACATCTCAAGGTGAATGGGGGGTTGCTAGGGAGGTAAAAGGAGGCTGAGGGTGAGCGGACACTTTCTATTCTCATTTGTAAGGTTAAACAAGTGAGAGAAAAAGGGGCACTTGGGCAAGAGAAGACAATGTGCTAGTAGCTGAGGCAGAGGGAGAGTTCTGGACTAGTTTGGAGAAACCAGTGGAGGAGGACCATTATGGGCAACCAAGGAGGCTGAACTCAGGTCCAAGATAACAACAATCTATAGGTCGATTTTTGGGCATTTTCTGCATGTAGCAACAGGCCAAATCCGGGCCAAATACTTCAGCCAGCTAGGTCATACACAGACTGTACCAACAAGCTACTGTGCAGGTTGTACTAGGTTGAAATAGTACATAAAGTACAAGTTGTACTAAGGCTATACCCTTGTTGTACTTGCTGAGTAGTACTGGACGCATTGTACTTGGTCCGTTTAACAATTTTGTTGGGCCATTTTTTAGTTGAGTGAGAAAGGTTGCTGGAAATTTTTGTAAGAAATTTCCATTTTTTTTGCTGCTGTAATTTCTTTTCGACACCCATAATAAATCCCCCTCTTAGCTGGTTTTCCCCACACCGAGGTTTCCAGGGTAACATCTGGTGTCTTGTGTAATTTATGTGTTTGGTTGTGTATGCTTATGTTGTTAAATTCTGATTTATAACTCAACTATAGGTAATTTGCTTGATTTCATAATTTATATCAACAAACATAATTTCTGGTTTTTAGTAAACATTGACAATTATTTCAGTGACTGAGTTATAGGTAAAAATCAACATAAATGACGAAGCAATCATACAATACGCAAAGATTTTACCCTGGAAACCCAAACGAGAAAACCAACATTCCTTGACCGTCTTGCTCTCTTGTTGTCTTATTCATTCATAATAAAGGGTTACATGACTAACCTGTTGATTTTTCAATAGACAAGGTTAAGCATGAAGTTCATTCCATTTTTTCATTTAACTTAACCATAACCAATAATGTTGCAGCAAGCAAGATCACAAGAAGAAAAACCATGCACAAAAAGTATCCTAGGAAACCCTTCTCAACAAGGGAAGAAAACCCAGCCAAATACTTTGCTATATTCTTCAAGAGAAAGACCTTCACCACCAAGAAAACCTAGCACACAAGAGGGGCTTGCAAACCCTAGAATACTAGCGCCCAAGAGACGTGCACACTTTTCCCAAGAAGATGTAGTTGCTGAAATTGCCAAACTCACACAAAAGACATGATTCCTCAATGGGGAATTTACCTTTACTTATATTAGACTCGACCTGTCAACATAAGTGTTTATTGGCACAATAGGGCCGACCTCTCTATCTCATAATATAATTAATATTAACCAGATTAATTATCTTTTACATTAATTATCAATTACATTAAGGTGGGGCTGACCTGTACCCTTTACATTACAATTAGGGTTACAGGCAAGTCTGACTCTTGAAAGATATAGAAAGGGATCTCATACACCCACCAGTGCTCAGCCACTAGGGGCACATCCATAGGGATGTCCATATCTATGGATCACTGCATTACACATAAGAACCACTTCTTCACTAGTGCTCAACCACTAGGATCACGTTCACCTGTGCTCGTCCACAGGCATGTCCACTCAACAAATCTTCTTTCCCACTGCATTACACAAGAGAGTCATATGGAGTTTCATCATCAACTCTTTGCTCAGAGAATGCTAATACATCATCTTCATTTCTGTCTCATGACAATGCACCCAACACTTTGGGATTTCACACATTCACACTGTGCTCAACCACATACACGTCCAACTCTACAGATATCCTTTCTCACTATGTTACATAGAAGAATCATTTGGATTTCTTCTCAACTCTCTATAAGGAGGAGGCCATCTCTATGTTTCAGCTCTGTCTCACATAGGAACCACACACCCCTCTTAGGGGTTCTCTCTCAGGTTTGTGTCCTAGAGAATGTCTCACATAGCTGCAATCATCAACACTCCCTCTCAGCTAGGGAGACATTCTTCATCATGCCAAGTCTCACACAGATGTACTTTGAAATTTTTCTTGGTTGTAGTCATCAACACTCCCTCTCAACTAGGGAAGTATTCTTCACCAAGCTAATTTGGTGAAGATGTTTGCATTCTTCTCATGTGTAGGAAGGTACTGCATGTGTACTATTTTCATCTACATCATATCTCTGATATAATGATATTTCATCTCAACGTGTTTCGATCCATCAAGAAACATTGGGTTCCCAAAGAGCTTTACACATGACTCTTGGTTATCATCATATGATCCATCTCATGATTATGTAAATATGTTAGAAGCTTGTGAATCCATATGGCTTTGCACACTCGATGCTACATACTATGCTTCTGTGGTACTCAAGGCCACAAATTTTTGTTTCCTAATGCATTAGAAAGCCATGGTAAATTTCACATTAAGATAACAACCGGATGTGCTCTTCCGGTCCACTGTATTCTCTGCTCAATCTGTATAGACATATCCCTGTAAACTCAATTTCACAATTGTAGGCATATCTCCTCGTGTGTATCTCAATACATGCTTTACCGGTATCCAGTGAATTTGTCTCGGCTGGCTCATGGATTGAATGAGCATATTCATTGCATAGCATGAATCAAGTCTGGTGTTTAACCATATGCATCAATGATCCAATCAGTTGTGGATCAATTTTGTCTGAATCATCATCATTCATTTTCTTAAAATCTATCACGGTGTTTTTGTATCCTATCATACTGAACTTCTTTAATATTCCCATTGTATATTTTCCTTGACTCAAAAAAATCTCATTGGTTCTCTGTCATATTTCCAGGAAGTAGTGCATCATACTCAGATCCTTTATCTCGAAATCAAAAGTCAAGGCTTACTTGTATTCATCAACAAGGATTTTTGAATAAGACATCAGGCTCTCGTAACCAACACTGTAATAATATCGGGTTGGATCAACAACACTCTTGTTCAAACCTAAACTTATCAAGGATCCATCCATCTGATATAGTTTTCAACTCATGGATGGTAGCACAGATGGAAGTGTATTAGGCTTACTGGATCAAGTGTCTCATCATAGACAACTCCCTCTGATTGTGGGAAACCTCTGGCTATAGATCTGGCTTTGTATTTCTTGACACTTCCATCAGCTGCATGCTTGCTCTTATAGATTGAATTGGAAGTTACCACAAACTTTTGGTCTCTTGAATAATATCTTCATACATCATTCTTTAAGTTCTTTTGTTATGGTATCTTTCCATACCTGTTTCTCTTGTTGCTTCTTCAAGGAAAGGTAGTTCAAAATTAATGAAGTGGCTCAAGATTGAAGGATAGCTTTGAAAAACTCTTTTTCTTTCAGGGTGTCCCTTGAGGGACTTGCTTGTTTCTCTGCCTTCTAGCAGAGTTTTGTTGACCCTAAGCAAGACTTTTATGCCCTATTATAGTATCTCTGGTCATATCAAATGGAGTAGTTGAATTTGTTGGAATACTATCTGTCTTCCTTTGAATTGTTGAAGGTATGATCTCTTTCTTCTTTTTATTTTGTTTTGACTCCCTCTGAGTCAAGTAACTCTCTTTGAAGTCTGAAGGTAGGGAATATTCTTTTATTGCTTGTTAGATCCCTTTTTTTTAATGTCTTATTAAAAAACATAGTAATCAATCAAATAAGGCTTGGACTCTCGTACCAGGGATAATGGTTGAAGTCTTGAGTACTCCCATACTGGGGATAATACCCTTCATTTATTAAGAATGCAATCAATTATAAATTTTGAGATCAAATGATTTACCTGGTTTTGTAGTCATGTTTAGTTCTGAGTTTGTTTTAGAGGAAGTAATTTTCCTCTCTCTTATCTTCATTCTTTTGAGGTGGATCTGGATCAATGTCAGCAGTAGAAGCATATTGTCTTCCCTTCTCCTGGTTGGACAATTTCTTGCATAGTGCCCATATTTGTCACATCCGAAGCACTGAATTTCTGAAACATCTCTTCTCTTATTTTGTCCTGGGTTTGATGAAGACTTATCATCTCTGAATGTTTGTCTGAAGTTTCTTTTGAATCTTCCTCCTTTCTTTGTATGAAGTGAAAGATAATGATTTTCATCAGGCGAGTCTTATACTTGTCTATTTCTAAGTCTAAGTTCTTCTCGAGTACAGTCTATCCACATACGATCAAAGGTTGGTAGACTTTCTCTTCCACTGATACTTTGAAGAAAAGGCTCCCAATGTTTTGGAAGATTGTTGAGAGTGGATAAGACAAGTTCTCTATCAGACATAATTTGTCCAATGGCTTCTAGTTGTTCTTTAATCTTTGATATCTTCATAAAGAAGATAACAATTGTATCACCTTTCTCCATCTTGGTACTTTGAAGTTGACTCTTCAAGGTAAGATCTCTGAGGGCGTTGTCACTTTCAAACATTTCTTTTAATGCTTCATACATTTCATAAGCTGTCTTCAGGTTGACAATACGAGGTAAGAGATGATCTCTTACTGAGTAGATGATTAATTTTCTTGCTTTGACATATTATTCCTTTCTTATCTTCTTCTCTTCATCGATAGCTGTATTTGGTAAAGTTTTAGTTACCACATCCAAAAGGTCATCTTCTTCAAGGGTGACCTGAAGCCTTGATTTCCAGGAGCTGAAGTTGCTTGCTCCATCAAGCCTATCTTCTACTAAAGTTATGTTCTTCATTTGTTCGGATTCTTCAAACTCTCGCCAACTGGATTTATAAAACCTAATGATTAGGTTGGATTAGTAACCTTGGATTTTGTTGGGCTTATGACTGCCAACAATCAACTTTGAGAGTGTCACATGAATTATTGTTGAGTTGAAAACATTTCTTCAAGAAGTTGTAGAAATCCTAAGATCAAGATTCTGCAGAAAATATCGACACCCTAGAAACCCTAGGGCCAAAAACTCAAAATCCTCGGAATTTTATTTTGAAGGTCTCTAGAGATGCGTTGAGGAGGGTTGTACAACTTGGTCCAAGTTTTAGCTCCAAATTCCACTTGTAAAGGGGTGAAAAGGCTAATCAAATGATGGGCATACAAATTTCTGCAGAAGCCCTAGAGGTCGTACGCAACTGCAGAAGGAGGATGATTTAGCTTTTTGAATGCTTGTGTAGGGGTTCTTCAAGACCTATGCTCTGAAACCATGTTGATTTTTCAATAGACAAGGTTAAGCATGAAGTTCATTCCATTTTTGCATTTAACTTAACCATAACCAATAATGTTGCAACAACCAAGATCACAAGAAGAAACACCATGCACAAGAAGTATCCTGGGACACCCTTCTCAACAAGGGAAGAAAACCCAGCCAAATCCTTTGCTATATTCTTCAAGAGAAAGACCTTCACCACCAAGAAACCCCAACACACAAGAGGGTTCTTGCAAACCCTAGAAGACTAACGCCCAAGAGAGGTGCACACTTTTCCCAAGAGGATGTACTTGCTGAAATTTCCAAACTCACACAAAAGATATGATTCCTCAATGGGGAATTTACCTTTACTTATATTAGACTTGACCTATCAACATAAGTGACTATTGGCACAATAAGGCCGACCTCTCTATCTCATAATATAATTAATATTAACTAGATGAATTATATTTTACATTAGTTATCAATTACATTAAGGTGGGGCCGACCTGTACCCTTTACATTACAATTAGGGTTACAAGCAGGTCTGACTCTTGAACAATATAGCAAGGGATATCATACACCCACTAGTGCTCATCCATTATGGGCACATCCATAGCGATGTCCATATCTCTGGCTCACTTCATTACACAAAAGAACCACTTCTTTAGTAGTGCTTAGCCACTAGGATCACGTTCACTTGTGCTCGTCCACAGACACGTCCACTCAACATATCTTCTTTCTCATTGCATTACACATGAGAGTCATTTGGAGTTTCATCATCAACTCTCTACTCAGAAGAGGCTAATGCATCATCTTCATTTATGTCTCATGACGATGCACCCAACACTTTGGGATTTCACACGTTCACCTTGTGCTCAGCCACAGGCATGCCCAACTCTGCAGATCTCCTTTCTCACCGCGTTACACAGGAGAATCATATGGATTTCTTCTCAACTCTCTGTAGGGAGGAGGTCGTCTCTACATTCCAGCTCCGTCTCAGATAGGAACCACACACCCATCTCAGGGGTTCTCTCTCAGGTTTGTGTCCTGGAGAATGTCTCACATAGCTAAAATCATCAACATAACCTTGGTCTACACCTAAGACATAATTGCCATCATACCCTCTTTCTTCACACAAGAACAACCCTGCAACCAATTCGGCTTACATCTACATGACCAACAACCTCTACGATTAAAAATTAAGATAAACTTTTACAGTATTATAACACACCTTATTTATAGGATTTATAGTAGGAAAACCCTAAAGAATGGTGCCCAAAAACGGTTACAAATCCACGCAGATCATTGCTTGCAACTCTTGTGAATTTCAGGATTCTGTTACAATCAAATACTAGTTGATCTCCATTTGGTATTCAGTCGGTTGCCATGCGACCTCCTAGCGACCTTTTTTTGGCTGACCTCTCGACTTCGAATTTTGTTGGTCGGCTTCGACCTTCAAATTTCACTGCAAATAATATAACAACTCAACAACCTTGTGTTGGAGCCTTGGAGGGAAGTGGGATAGCCAGAGGGATTGCGTGGTAGAGAAGGGGATCCCATTCCTTGGGTTGTGCAGGTTGAAGGGAAAGAGAGATGGTGGATCGAAATTGATGTAGGAGTTAGAACTTGGGTTTTGGGCTATTGTGTGTGGACAATTGACAACCAAGAGGGCCAGACCTCTTTGTGGACTTATAGCCACAACTCATGGGTGGATTTCTGTAGAGAGAAATGGAACAATGATCCTATGGTTGGGAGGAATGTCCTTTGTACATAGCTGGTTGGTGATTTCTCAAAATATAAGTTCTTTGTTATATTTGTATGCTTAATTTCATTGTGCGAATTGAATATTTGAATGTTGTGTTGATTGATTAGTTGCATTCATGAATTTTTAATATGTTGTTAGATGTATGTACATTTCTGGGCATGTTGCCCTTGTTAATTTTATTGTATCATGGCATTTTAATTAGCTTAGCAAGCTGGGTACATTACATTAAAGAAACCCAAAATATGAAACTAACAAAGAACATAATTATAGAAAAATACTAACAAAGGACATAATTATAGAAAAATATTCAACAGTTAAGAGTACTAATAACATAGAGATGAACCATACTAATAGCAACAAAATACCAAAGATTTCCAGTTACAACTGAACACAAACTTTCAAGAACATAAGTAACTCTAAGCAAGAAACAATTTGTTGTTGAGCCATCAACCCCAAAAATAAGTGTGTTGAACATTAACTCTCCCAAGAAAGTATGAACATCAACTCAGACCAAATCCCAAGAAGTATGGACAAAATCCCAAGAAGTATGGACATTGTTCTTGGCCCAATTAGTCTCTTCCAAACTACTTGCAATAGCACACTTCAACGAAGCCTTGCTCTATTGCTTGAGAGGTATATTTTAAGCAAATTTACATATTTGAGGAATCCAAGAAAAGAGGAGAAACACTTCATGATTATTGGAACTTATGAGTGGGAGTTATTAAACGCTAAATATAGGTGGATTTGCAAGTATCTCATGTGTGAGAGGGACATTAATGTAACCATGCATAACAAAAACCATTAATGTGAACATTAGTGGCCATTGATGTGAACATGCATTCAAATTTTGCATGCTAAGAAAAGGAAAGAGAAGATGCACTTATGCAATTTAATTCTAAACAATGTAACACATTATAAGCATTAAATTGGAGGATTTATTATTTGAGACTCTAATTCTGATCCCAACATAGTTCTATAGCTTAAACCCCATGTTATGGAAATTCTAAAAGTTAGTTTTCATGGAAATGAACAATGTAAGAAGATATTTCTGCAAATCGATTATGTAATATACCTCTAGTTTATGATATATCTTAATTATTTATAATTAGTTGTCTGATATATCTTAATTATTTATAATTAGTTGTCATGAAATTTAGCAGTAAAAGCAACCCATAAATGAAAACATGAAATTTAGCAGTAAAACAACCCATAGTCAATAAATTAAACCCATTTGTTGTTAGCAAAACTATTCAAGCTATGAAACAACATTTACCTATTTGTAAGCAAGATGATGCCAATGGATATTAGATTAAAAACAGGAACAAGAAATACCAAAAATGTAATCTAGTTCATTATCTCTAGTGAGGTGGAAAATGTTAATATTATGGTAGCTTCGGGAGGTATGAACCTCCATTGTGACCTATGACAAGATTAGAATACTCTGGAAGAAAGCAAAGAAGTGAAGGAAACCCTAGACAAGTTGTCGGCTGCAGAAATATATTTAATATGAATTTATTAATACCTAGAAGGAGAAGTCGGCCCCAGTTAAACTGCCCAGACTACTATAAATACATGGCGCCAGTTCTCATTATTATCATCTCAGCAGTTGCAGAGAGAACTGGATCTGCGCAGGTGCAGTTGTAGCTTGTGTGCAAGTTTCTGGGAAGGTGTGCGCTAGCCTTTGGGTGGGATTATCTGATCAGTTTGGGTTCTATTCTTGCTTGGTGCATTAGCCTCTCTTGGCTATTGGATTTCTACCAAGATTCTCTTCTTTGTCAAGGTCAAGGTGCTCAAAGGGTGGCTTCGGCCAGTGGTTGGGTGACAAGGGTATCGTCAATGGAAAAATGAGCACAATATTCTATATTCTAACAGGTTATGGGCCCACACCCCTTTAGTCAGCCTAAAACGTTGGAAAGAAGCATAACTGCTAGATATTGAGCTCATTGAGGAACTTACATTAGGGTTACTAGCAGGAGCAACTTCCAAAAACACTGCAGCTAGGGTTACTAGCAGAAGTAGTTGCAGAAACCCTAAATCTCCGATCTGACACCTTGTAATGGAGCATCTCGCCCAAGAAGTAGATATTCAGATGCGCCCTAACTCAATGCACCTCTTGGCTCTCTCAGAAGACAGAAATGACGAAGTTGAAGTTTTGGATCAAGGCATGACTAGTTACCAGTCAACCGAAGACATGTGTGAAATAATTAGTCTTTTACACTACTCAGCACTCACCAGGATGATTGAAGATGATATGTGGATAATCCATAGTGGAGCTTCCAGGAACATGGTGGGAGATCAAGCCAAACTCTCAAATCTAAATGAGAGAAAGACATCATACAAAGTGGAGCTTGGAGACAAAAGCACTTACCCCGTCGAAGGATTTGGACAAGCCTCCGTCAAGTTGGAATCAGGTAATCATGTTCACTTAAGCAATGTTTTATATGTACTTGGTTTAGAAAAGAATCTTGTATCAATATCATGTTTAGAAGACAAAGGAAACATAATAGCTTTCATGGAAGGAAAGGTGTTATCATGGCATAAGAATTCCAACATAGAGGATGCTAGGGTTATTGGAAGTCGTGAAGGAAATCTGTATAGACTACTAGAACAAAATGAAGAATCTCTAGTACATGATGAAGTCAACCCTAATGAACTTTGGCATAGAAGGTACTCTCATATCAATTATTAAGCATTACCTTTCCTCAGAAAAATGGTTGAAGGAATACCAGAATTGAAATCTACACATAAAGGAATTTGCAAAGGATGTGCCCTTGGGAAGAATATCAAGAAACCATTCCCAAGCAGCAACAATAGATCCAAGGAAATCCTAGATCCAATACACTCAGATGTTTGTGGTCCAATGCCATTCAGATCTCTAGAAGGATCTCTTTACTACGTAATCTTCATAGATGACTATTCAAGAAAGACGTGGTTGTACCTACTGAAATCAAAAGACGAATTATTCAACAAGTTCCAAGAATTCAAGGTAGAAATAGAAAACCTTACGAACAAGAAGATCAATACATTAAGAAGAGATAATGGAGGAGAATACACCTCGATGGAGTTCGTTGCATTCTGTAAAATGACAGGGATTAGGAGGGAGCTGACTGTTCCTCATCATCCTCAACAAAACAATGTAGTGGAAAGAAAGAACAGATCTATCAAAGAAATGGTAAAATCCTTATTGAACGATTAAGATTTATCCATGTTCCTATGGGGAGAAGAAACAATGATGACAATATATGTATAGAACATAAGCCCTCATTGAAGGAAATGACACCGGAAGAAGCGTTCTCAGGTAAGAAACCTAACGTAGGAAACCTAAGAATATTTGGATGTCCAGTTTACTCTCATATTCCCAAAGATAAAAGGAATAAATGTAACATCCCGCTCTGGCGCACTGACAAAACTTATTCTTTGAGGACACTTGCTCGCAAGTGATCTGGATTTTTATGATGATGAACCACTTAACCTTGATGATGATGCGTCATGATTGATGACATGATGTTTTACTATTG
>ML784527.1:846465-856482 GCA_009831015.1 Picea engelmannii
GGAGATTATCCAGTTGGATAATAATGACAGTGCTCGTGTTGCTACCAGTTGAATGGTCTGTTGTGCTCAAGACCATACCTCCCTAGCTAGGAGGGAGTGTTAATATTATGGTAGCTTTGGGAGGTATGAACCTCCATTGTGACCTATGACAAGATTAGAATACTCCGGAAGGAAGCAAAGAAGTGAAGGAAACCCTAGACAAGTTGTCGACTGCAGAAATATATTTAATATGAATTTATTAATACCCAGAAGGAGAAGTCAGCCCCAGTTAAACTGCCCAGACTACTATAAATACAGGGCGCCATTTCTCATTATTATCATCTCAGTAGTTGCAGAGAGAATTGGATCTGCGCAGGTGCAGTTGCAGCTTGTGCGCAAGTTTCTGGGAAGGTGTGCGCTAGCCTCTGGGTGGGATTATCTAATCAGCTTGGGTTCTATTCTTGCTTGGTGCATTAGCCTCTCTTGGCTATTGGATTTCTACCAGTATTCTCTTCTTTGTCAAGGTCAAGGTGCTCAGAGGGTGGCTTCGGCCTGTGGTTGGGTGACGAGGGTATCATCAATGGAAAAACGAGCACAATCTTCTATAGTCTAACCGAAAATGATAAAAAAGGGTGCATACTCTAATTGGTTGTGTTATACTGAAAATAATGTCAAAGCACAACAGATGTACAAATCTTTTACTCAACATGTTCTTCTAATAAAAAAAATGATTTATCAGTAGCAGTTATATCATACAATAATCTTTCATCATTTCCTTAACAACCAACGCATTTCTAAAATACCCTTTATCGTTTTTCTGTCAAGCCAATTTCTGGTTTTGTCATTTAGTGACTTTTGTTTTAAATATCCAAACTGTGTTCTTGCAGAGGCTGCAAGTGGATTGAATGGACTCTCAAATGATTAAATGGCCTGCAATTTATTGGAATCATTCATAAGGGTGTTTTTCTTCAAATAGAAAAATGATTCAAATTCTAAGAAGTGATGTTTTTCCAACAATGCCTTGGTTCATTTGTGTGGTCAACATAATATAATCCGTCCACCAGGGTTCCATTCTCACTGTGGCCCTCTCAGATTGCACAAGTTTTGTTTTACATGTTAACAATGTGCAATACAACCAATGCATCAGAAGAATCCAAACATTCTAAAGGTTAAAACCAACTTCGAGCTCTTTTGTACACTTTCACTTTATCAACAAAGTGGGAATAAATTGCAGAACTCTAGCCTGGAACCTTTGCCTTGAAATTTGAACAATACAAGCAACAGTTCCAACGTTTATGGTTTTTGTAAGGAAATACCTTGTTTGCATGTAATTTTTCACATATGAAGAAAATTATAAACATTTTGTGTCTCCAAGTTGCTGATTTCAAATGTGAAGGAAACATAATTTAGAATACAGTAGAGAGCTTTGTGTTATTCCAAGAAAAGACAAGAAGTTGTTGTATAAATTCTCAAAGTTCAAAATACTAAATTTTAAATGGCAATAAGACCTTGGAAATAAAATGATGAAATGCTTTGCATACGGTAACCATAGAGACTGTAGACATAATGCAAGCCTTGGTTTCAGAATCTCCTCAGTTGCACAACGTAATCCACAACTATATATTACTTCATAGATTAAAAAAGTAAATCATGGGACATGACCCTTCATGGTGCGTACAGTTCATTGGAAGGCAATGTTACGAGGAAAATCTCTCTATGGCTAGGGTGAACCACAACAGACAGGTATGGCTGTAGAAATCGACTCAATTCCATCATATTCTATATAAACTAATGTGCGAGAGAAGTAAGAGAGAGGCCTACCTCGTCCAAACATTTGATGATGTCCACCGTTGAGCACTTCGACCCAAAGCTTTATACCTGCAACAAGTTCTCAACAAACAAACAGAGCAAGCATATAGTGATGATATAACAGGTTAGCACATTAGATAACATAATCCATTAATATACAAAACAAACATGCCCATGGATCATAATACATATATTTGCAAGATATCAATTGGATGAGAAATAATTATTTCTATTAATAAATGATCAGAAGAAGTGAAAACATTACAGACTTCCGTGTCGGCATAGTTTAGAACCAAGAAACCGAGTTTCTTCCAACTGGGCCTCCACCACTTCAATCCTCCACCAAAGACAAGCTCATATAAGGGAGACAAAGAGGTTCTCCATCAATAAGGGAAGAGCTCGGGGGCTGAACACTGTGTTCAAACTTAAAGGACAAAGGGATGCAGACTCAATAATGAAGTAATAATTTCTCCAGAGTAACTTTGCTCTCAAAGTTGAATTTTCTTCCTTTTCCATAGCTCGGAATTGGCTTCTTTATAGCCTTTAAAATGCAACTGAAGGGTTGAGTCAGAATATTTCCAATATGTGGAAGGCCAAGGATCAGAAATCTTCTGTCGTGACATGGAAACCTGACATTTAATTTTGATTTTCTGGCACAAATCCCGATGTACGTGGGCTGTAGTGGAGCAACCAGCGTATACACTTGCTGTATAGCTTTCAAGGTGTGTACAAGTGGAAAAATATTTGTTTTTGTCTCTGGATTTATCAATCAGGGAAAGTAAGTCTGCATGGGGGAATGGAATAAGGCCCTCTCTACAAGATTGCATAGGGTGAGGCAAATCTTGCTATAACAGATGCCCCTTAATGTGTGAGGTCAGAGGAGAATCTGCGATGGCCGAAATACATTATAAATAACCCAGAAGTGGAGTGGTAGAGAACCAACTGGAGGAACTCAATCGCTCATTACATTCAGTACTGACTTTGCATACATGGTTGCCAAAATACATTGCAGATCCATGTGAAAAATATACCAAACAAGTGTCTGTGGCCATGAATAGGCAAATACAAATGCGATTACATGCCAAAAAGCTGTCATAGTCACGAACAAGGCCTAGTAGAACTAGTCTCAAAACCAAACTGAAGATATTTGTATACCATGGAGTACAATCTGATCCCCCATGATCACTGAAGTCAGATAGGTACTGGTCCAAATGAAAAGGAGGCAACAACTCAGGAAAGTTGCGGCCACATAGTGATGTCTTCAAGTCTTCTACACAATCCACCAAAGGTGCAAGTCTACAACATGGGAATAAAGGAGTTGAGGTTGAACACAATGAGACATCGTTTGATTACTGGTCATTGATGTATACCGTTAACAAACGCGGGACAACCTACCGATAATGAAAGTAGGTATCAAGACACTAAGTACATTCTTACAAGTGTGAATAGAGGAGTCAGTGTCTAACACTTGAAGAATCCATCGATTAGGAGACATTGATGTATTCCCAACTATCGATGGTGAGAGAGCCTGCCACTAATGAATGCAAGCCTCAAGGTACTCATAAAACTCCAGGCCTCGTTTTTAGAATAAATGGGTTGATGTCGATGGAAAGAGACCTGCTGAAAGGAGAGCATTAAGGCATGTCTCATCAGTCAGCACGAGGTACAAAGCAAGAGCTTCATGATTTGGTAGAGATCGGACGAAGAACAAGTTCACGAACCAATGACCCTGTGCGTCTTTTGCGTGTCCCAAGTGCAAGCGGTACACGAAAAAGACCCTCTGAATAGCAACCAATGATGAAAAACTGCCGACAAAGGCGAGGAGACCACCAATAAGGCTAATGGCATCCAAGACACTACACGAATCCCAATTTGTGAATAGATGTCTTGCCGTCGAACACAAGGGAAACCACCCAGTCAGCGACCAATGATGAAATGTCGACTGATGGGTTCAAGGTTACCTACCAATGATGGAAGCAGGGCCAGGGTGCATGATAGGACTAAAGTATCATGTGATTCTGAGACAAACTGAGGGTATGGCTGACATGCAAAGTTAAGAGTTCTGAGGAGTGGCCGACACAGGTTGATAGAATTCCTTTGAACAAGAGAAAGAGACATATGGTGGACCCTGGCAGCATAGACCCAATGATAAAATCATGAGATGCAGGAGGCATCAATGAAGTTCTCTGTAGGGACTGGAAGAGTAACTAGTCGGTAGAGAAGACTCTGTAACAAGCTCAGCTTCCTAAGGCCATGCTAAACCCAAAATTATGATGAATGGACTCAAATCACTTTGTGCTCTGTTCAAAGGCGACACGACTATTGCCGATATAAGATAATACTCCCTTCCTACCCGTCTTTTTTTGTTTTTTCATAATAAACGAATGCTATGGTACAGAGGAGGAAACAAGTGTCACAAGTAAACAAAACTAGTTCCAGCAGTGGAACACACCTATGCTCAATGCAGGGAAGTGCACACGGGAGATGGACACTCAATGGAATGTTCCCTCCTAGGTATAGGGTGTCAAATTGCGAAGGATATAAACAAGGCTTTGCTTGGTTGAGGATGCAAAACTGCTGAGGCAAACGGTTTATAACGCAAAGTGAGAACTGGCTATAGGCTCAATACTGCAAGCAGGGGTATGAGATGCAATCACAACTTAACGCCAAAAAATGTCCTCTTTTATGTCTTTTAGTCTACTTGGTGTGAAAAAGGGATAAACTTGTGCCAAGTAGATGTCTCTTCAAAACCAATTTACGTGTGTGAAAAAGACAAGTTCACTCGGCAATCTTTTCACTGTTTTTATAACGAGGCGGAAAAGAGCTTAACTAAGACTCATGATCTTTCAAATCCAATTTAATGAGTGTGAAAGGGACAAATCACTCGACAATCTTTTCTCTTTTTTAAAGACAAGATGGAAAAGAGCTTAAATTAAAATTGTTATGTTGTTCTAATCAATATGTAATGGGGGAGGCCAAGGCTCCCGTATCAACCTTCTGTGGAATGTCAATATTTTACGAATAACTGACATAAGCTTGGGAAAACCCAAAGCTCTCCAAGTCGAGGAGGATAAAGAACTAACTGAGTAGATAGTCTCTGTGATAGATCAGATGATGTCTCTTACTAGAAAAGACATAGGCAAGGGTATTGGATACTCCACAGAATTATCCCAGTCGAAAGTGATCTCCTCAAAACCAGGAGGGAGAGGATTTAGTGAAAGAACAACTCTCTCTCGTTCAGAAGGTGCAGGATCAGGAATACTGACGACATGATTGAAGGATGCATCACTCTCTTCAGGGAGAGTAGGATTCACCAGAGATTGCACTGGTACGACCACTTCTTCAATTCTAGATTGAAGAGGATGCAGGATAACAAGGATAAGGGATACATCACCCTCGAGAACGGGGGTGTGATCAAGAGAGGATTGCAATGGCATTATTGTCGTGTCAATCGGAGGAACAAGGTGCGGGGAAACTACAGATGCCTCAGAATCCGAAGGGCCCTTAGGTGAGCCCCACGCTTCTGGTCCCAACCGTGGCTGGACATAAACGAGTAAGATGACTTCCTTCACAAGTCCTACAAAGGAATTGAGGCTTACGTCTGAGGTGTCTGGGCCTCTCAATTCCCCCAATGTCGTTCAAGACGGTCGGTGGCATACTATCACCGTGACAAGAAAAGGTGGGAGAGTCACCTCCTACATGGTACTCAGAGGTCAGAGATGTAGCATTGATATAACTTGTGGAACTAAAGTGGTGCCCCTAGCATGACTAGCAACGACTAGGTACGGGTTGTCAACATAACTTGTAGAAGTTGTCGACCCATCTCCAACATGGCTGGCAGAGGTTGGTGATGGAGCTCCAGTATGACTGACAATGGCTGGACTAGCGGTGGATTACAACATTTGATGCCAAGGTCCAGTGAAAGATTGACTTTGAAACATTGCAGGCCAGGAAGGATCCTGGTTTACCCCCTGTCCCTGTTCGGAAAGGTAGTATCCTCTGTTTAATTGATTTAGAGAAGTCTGAACGAGCATCATCACCGAAGTCTGTGAAAAGACAAAAGTATGATAAGGATTATTGGAGTGAGGATATATGTTGCCCCCTTGTGAAGGGGACCCGTGAAGCGGGTAGCCCGAACCGTAAAATTGATTCTCCTCGTATGAAACACCCGAGGATACATGAGGTCTCGCCATGGAAAAAGTGTTCAAAGGAACTGACATGGTAGACGAAGGATACATGGACGGAGTGTAGTAGGCAGAATAAGCACCCATCTGAGTATTGGCTCCTGAAAGAGCATAACTAGGATTGGATCCGTAAGAGGGGAAGTTCCAACCTCCCGTTGTGAAAGCGGGTTGAGGGACATGGCTCATATCAAACAAAGACGTAGGCATTGGGGCCATGGTGACCCCGGATCCAATGCTAGGATTCATATAAGTGGACCAGGGAGATGATTGCAAGGGGGAAGGCATATTAACGGGAGAATGACTAGAGACCTAAGGCTCAAATTGAGTACCAAAGTTCTGCATACCATAATAAGAAACATGAAGATTCATCCCCATGAACTGAGTGGGCATCATGGGGTAAGTAGTAGCAAATGAGGGCACCAGAGGGACTCCACTATCCATAATGAGGGCTCAGTATAGGCTCTTCAGGCTAACTAGTAATAAAAAAGCACACCAAAAATCAAACGGCCAATATGCATGCAAACAGGCTAAAGTGGCTGAGTGGCCTCCCTCACTAAAGAAGGTATGTCTCGTCCAAGAGGGACTTGAGACTCCTTGCTAAAGATCAGAGGTAGAAGAATTAGTTATAGGGGCCCTTGTGGGCTTAACAACCAGTTGGTCAGATCCCCCCGGAGAGGTAATCCTCCATAAAGGTTGTGTGATGTCCGACCCCTATCTGACCCAGGGTACTAGTAGAATAACCCCTGCGAGTAACCTATGAGATACCTAAGTCAAGAAACTAATAAACCATTGTATAACCGACACATAGGCGAGCAATCGTAAGTCTGGATCACTGTATGGGCAGGGTAGCAAAGCCCGAAACCTTGAAAGCATCGCCTCTCACGGAGGTATGGGCACTAGCAAGATCCCCAAATACGAATAAATCCACAGAAATATCTTTGACGCTAGGCGAGTATCCGGGGGATATCCCTTCAACCAACTTCGCGCGACCTCGTGATTAACTCCGGTGTGAGCGGAGCCTCATGATCTTACCAATTATACAATGGACTTCTCAACTCCCTTACTCAGACACATATGTTGATTTAATTGCCTTCGAGAAGTTTACTCACAAAATCCTATTCCAAGGCACTAAATCCTAGGCTAGTTTGTGCACCCTAGAAAATAAAATTGTTACTAATAAATTTTAAATTTTAGCGTTGATTTTATGGCCGTGATTACTCAAAAAGGTATGGTGATGAAACTCATGTTGTTATGACTCTGCAAGAAAGTAAAATATGAAAATAATGAAAAGTCTAACTTTAACTTTTAATGTATGATATGCTCCTAAAAAACGATGCAATTTTCAAATTCAACTCTGCGATTCAGAAGTAAAAATGCAATCTTTCACTGTATGCACTAAGCTAATGATAAAAACTCAAAAGACAAAAAATGCCAAACAATGCAAAATGCCTATTTTTTTGTATTTTCAATATATCGAAACTGAAAATGCATGAACTGAAAAGTAACTTGATATATAGCCCTATTGTGTATAAAAGAGAGATAACTCAAACATGATATCAATCAATGAAACACCCAACCCAATGTACAAGGACAATAAAAATGAAAAGATGAAGAGAAAAACTTTGCCCAAAAATTCAACCAAAAGAGGGTTTCCTGTTATTCCATAGGTACTCAACATGCACTACAGAGACCTAAGAAGGCTCAGTAAGCATCAAATCCCACCCAACAAACACCACACCAAGAAAACAAAGGAGAAAAGGTGTACGCGACTGTTTGAGCAAACAAAGCGTATATATGTAGCTAGCAGTGAGACAACCTGCTTGTATACGCGACTGTCAAGCAAAAAGGTGCGTATATTCTTTGAAACAAGGCCAGACAAGGGAGAAAGGTTGAAAACTCAGACCCAGAGTGAACAGGAGCTGTTAAGCAATGATACGACAAGAACCACAATAGAAACGAGAGCAATCTAAGGAGAAAAGTACTTCAAACCCTAAGAAAGAAGATTCATCCCCAGTATGGTCGCCAATTCTGTTACGAGGAAAATCTCTCTATGGCTAGGGTGAACCACAACATACAGGTATGACTGTAGAAATCGACTCAATTCCAACATATGCTATATAAACTAATGTGCAAGAGAAGTAAGAGAGAGGGCTACCTCGTCCAAATGTTTGATGATGTCCACCATTGAGCACTTCGACCCAAAACTTTATACCTGTAACAAGTTCTCAACAAACAAGCAGAGCAAGCATATAGTGATGATATAACAGGTTAGCACATTAGATAGCATAATCCATTAATATACAAAACAAACATACCCATGGATCATAATACATATATTTGCAAGATATCAATTGGACGGGAAAGGAGTATTTTTATTAATAAATGATCAACATAAGTGAAAACATTACAGACTTTCGTGTCGGCACGGTTTAGAACCAAGAAACTGAGTTCCTTCCAACTGGGCCTCCACCACTTCAATCCTCCACCAAAGGCAAGCTCATATAAGGGAGACACAGAGGTTCTCCATCAATAAGGGAAGAGCTCGGGGGCTGAACACTGTGTTCAGACTTAAATGACAAAGGGATGCAGACTCAATAATGAAGTAATAATTTCTCCAGAGTAACTTTGCTCTCAAAGTTGAATTCTCTTCCTTTTCCATAGCTTGGAATTGACTTCTTTATAGCCTTCAAAATACCACTGAAGGGCCGAGTCGGAATGTTTCTAGTATATGGAAGGCCAAGGATCAGAGATCTCCTGTCGTGACATGGAAACCCGACATTTAATTTTGATTTTCTGGCACAAATCCCGATGTACACGGGTTGTAGTGGAGCAGCCAGCGTATACGCTTGCTGTATAGCTTTCAAGGTGCGTACAAGTGGAAAAATATTTGTTTTTGTCTCTGGATTTATCAATCAAGGAAAGTAAGTCTGCATGGGGGAATGGAATAAGGCCCTCTCTGCAAGATTGCATAGGTAAGGCAAATCTTGCTATAGCACACAATTTATTGCATGTAATTGCTCTTCATAAACATAGTCAGCGCAACTTGAAGAATCAAGAGATGAATACTGTCCAATTCTGAGGCACCGCCAGAGGCCTTGAAGCCTTAAGACACCCCTGCAATCTCCCATTTTCATTGCAATAAAACGGTTCCAGAGCCAATGCTCAAATGGTTTACTGTACATTCACAAATGGATTACACAGGAGACTTGGACTCGTTACCAGAGCTAATTCAAATGCCCAATCTGAAACTCAACCTCTCCATATGCATATATACACAATGAAATAAAATGTATTGAATCCAAAAATATACTTAGTAGAAATGAAACAATTAAATGAGTTTCTGGCTCTTGGCAGTCCCCTCTCTGCCCTCTTTGTTTTTGTGTACAGGCTTGTATTTAAATTTGGTTATGCTTTCACTATCAACAAGTTCTAGAGCTTAAACCTAAATTGTAACCTAACTTTAACCCATCTGAAACTTCACCGACTCAAAAGACTCTAAGAACATGACATAAAAATTATAAATCATATACTAAATCCTGGGCGCATTTTGCTTCTTTTTTTTGTATGTACAACTCAACTGTACATGAATGGCTGCTCACTGTGTATAACTTATGTGCATGTAAACATATATGGCCAGGGATGTCCACTACATAATCTAAATCTGACAGCTGCTCCATATTTTCATTAGAATTAATGTCCTCCCTGGAATGCTCATCTAAAACCTTGAGACGGTAGAAGAAAGGACAACATAAATAACAATTGGGCTCCATCTGGATGAGCACGAAATAAAAAAACAAAAACTACAATGCCATTGAGCCAAATGACATCTCCAAATGTCTCAATGATGATTTTGAGCAATTGGAAATCACTATAGTCCCTACACTCTTGATAGAGTGCATAGCACCCAGTTTCTCTTGAATCTGGTTTGTTGCAGGTTGAAACACATTGGTCACAAACTTAACCTTGTCGAAAATAGAATTGAACATTACACTCTTGCCTAAGTTTGTCCTTGCAACTAAGATATTATATCTTATGCTCTGTCCTT
>ML784527.1:920431-936538 GCA_009831015.1 Picea engelmannii
GTGGCTGCCATTCCTCTTTAGGTCTACACAACACTATGAAAACATACTTAAGGATACCCAGTGTTGAAGTAATAGTTTTTATCATTGAATCCATAGAGTCCATGTTTTGACCCCTTGACCAAAAAAGTAGTTTCTCAACTTGTTTGCATAAAAATACCATCTTTATCGATGAAACTATGACACTCACACGTTTTAGCAATGATTGGGAATAAACTTGGCAAGTTCATTTCTTTGGATGACCAATCGAAGGATAACACTCAAAGGTCAGTGGCACATATTTGCATGGAGCTAGACTTGAGGGAAGGGTTTCCAGAGGTCCTAGAGATTGAGTATGGTAAGGGGGTGTATCCCAAAATTCTAGACTACTAGGGTTCTCGTCTAGATGTCCATATTGTTGGCAAGTAGGACATATTAGAAGGGAATTCCCTATTCTTTTCTATAGCATATGAGGAGAGGCTTCTAAAAATAATTTTTTTCATGTGGGAGGTGAAATAGTAGTGCAATCAGATCAAAATGGTTTAAGGAAAGACAAAAATTTTTGAATAGCAACACGATCAAAAGAGGAGGAAGTTGAGATTTTTTATAAGAGAGGTGAAAAGGATTATGTAAAAAATGAGGTTTTATTCCCTATTCATTTGTGAAAGGTCAATTAGGTGGAGCAATTTTATTTGTCATAGTGTTCATCAAAAGGTAAGCTTGATCCCATGAACATTGTCTTTGTTCCTTTAGGCCTTTATTGTGAGAATGTAACCCAAAAAAGTCTTTTGAGGGTGTTATAGGCGATGGGAATTGGGGGTCCATTCTTGAAGTTAATAATATGCATATGTCTTGTAGTCTGAGTGCTGGAAGGTTTTGGGTACTCATAAGTGCCATGAATGGAATTGAGGACAAAATATATAGTGGGGAAAGGAAGAAGAAGATTCAAGATCCTAAAAAAAAGCATAGGTGTATTTTGAGAACCTCTAGGAAGAAAGGTGTGCATGATGGGGACCTGGGAATTGAAGGGGGATTAGGTCAATTTAACCAAATAATGAGGAATGGTATTGTGAGTAGGAAATATTATATACACCATGCACAACACAAAGTAGAGAGAGAGAGATTCAATTTGGGAAACAAAAGACAATTCATGGGGATCTTAGAGTGGGGTGTGCCTCTAGGAAGGTGTCAAAATGATTGTTATGCCATTGAATTCTATGGGTTTTAATGCTTCCCCCCCAAAAAATGCAATTAAAAGGTTGGTGTTTGTACATATCCCGAAAATTATTTAATTTAAGAGAAAATGTATTAGTTTATATGTTATTGCATCTCTAAAAAGTATACTAGAAAATTGGGATTTCTTGGCTCAAGATTCCAATGGGAGGTTAGGGGGTTTAATTATCACTTGGAATAATAATTTGAAGTTAAGAAACTCAAGTATGTCACCATATACCATATGGATGGAATTTTTCTCCCCCAAAATGGATAAGAAAAATTTATTTGTAATAGATATGGACCCTATAGTAATAGACTAGTTTACTAGGATGAATAATTCTAGGCACGAGAGTTAAAAAATGATTTTGTAATAATAGGAGGTGCTTTGAATTTTGTGTTGATTCAGAGGGAAGTATGGCAAGGGGGAAAATATAATGGATTCACTTATATGATGTAGAACCTCTCAAACTCATTCCTACTTGGAGGAATAATAGATTGGTTTAGGAAGGTAATATAAAGCGAATTGATAGATTCCTAGTTAGTGAGTTGTTGATGTCTACAATGGAGAGGTATAGATCATGGATTGCGAATGGGGTGCATCTGTCTCCTTCCCATATTTCTATAATTTGAAGGAAATTATTTAAAGAGCCTAGGGCCTTTTAAATTTAACCCTCATTGACTCAATGATGAGGAATTTAAGAACGTTATGAAAAGAGAATGGAGTAGTTATGATCCTGGAAAGATGATTTAGCAATGTATGAGATCAAGTCCAACTTGAAAAAAGTTAAATCAACTAGTACATTGTGGGAAAAGGAGAATTTTCAAAATTCTCAGGTTGACTAAGTGGTAATTGAATCTCATACTTTCGAGATAAATGAAAACAATTGCAATGGTGTTTTTCAGAAGATGAGTTATTGGAGCTAAAGAAGCTAAAGGATGCTAAGAAAAATCTATTGTCTCAGGAAGAGGTAAAATGGAAACAAAGAAGTAGAGTTGTTTGGTTGACTTGGGGAGATGAAAGCACACAATTTTTTCATGATTATGTAAACACGAGGAGGGTAAATAACACCATTTGGGACATTTGTGAGGAGGATGTATCAAAGGTGACAAATTTCCATGAGATTTATATAGAAGGGGTAAGTTATTTTAAAAACTTATTTAAGGATTTAGGTAGAACAAATATAAATTAGATGGTAAATATTGCTTCAAAATTTCCTAGATATGTTGATGAAAAACAAAATGACATTTTGATGGAGGTTTCTTTGAAGGAGAAATTAAAAGAGGTCATATATTCCCTTTAGAAGGATAAGATCCCCGACCTTGATGAGTGGTCAATGGAGTTCTACCTAGGGTTCTATGAAATGATCAAGGATGATTTTCTTGGTATTATGGAAGAATTTAAATCATCGAGGAAAATATTGGGGTCCATGAATACTACCTTTCTATCCCAATACCCCTAAAGGATGCCCCCCCGAAAATAAAAATAAAAAATAAAATAAAGATTATAGATTGATTTCTCTTTGTAATACCACATATAAAATCACTTCCAAGGTTTTAACAAGAAGATTGAAGCCCATCCTATCTAGGGAAATTTCCATCAAGACATTTGGTTTTTTAAGTGGTAAGAAAATACATGATGTAGTGGATGTAGTATAGGAAGGTCTTCATACAATTAAATTCAATAAACTTCAAAGTTTCATTATAAAGATAAACCTATTTTAAGCACATGACAGAGTTATCTGGCTATCCATTAGACTTATTTGGATCCATATTGGTTTTTTCCTAGTTGTGGTTAAGTCGATTAAAGGTTGTTTAGATTATGCTTCCTGTTATTGCACAATCTGTACTTTGATCAAAGGAAAGGTAAAAAGGAAAGAAAATTGGCATAACTTGAGGTTATCCTATCACTGTCACCTCAATATGATTCCTCTTTCTCTTTAGGGTTGAAGGCCCAGGGGAGACATCCTTGGTGACCTGGGGGTTTGAGAAGGCAAGTTCAATATGGCTATTAAAAGGTACCCTCTCACAAGTCACTAATGATCAGAAAGTCCTGGGGTTATAACCAATGAAGTGATGAAATATCAAGATGTACCTGCCCGAAACAAAGCAACAAGAAACTATATATTTTGCAAGTACAACTTGCCATTAGCACTTCATAAAACCACACACTTTCTCAATAAAAGCAATTGGCTGACATAATGATGAAGTAAAAATAAATTGATAGCAACAATAATTATAAGATGGTACTTCAAAATGATTTCCTTAGAATAGCTTCAAAATGAAAAAGAATAATCAATCATCAACATCATAATACTAGCATTTATCGGAGGCAAGCAAGGCAATGCATTAATCAACTTTTCAATTGATTTTTGAATCTTTTAATCCTGCAAAGTATGGTTGTAGCTTACTTTAGTAACAACAACAATAATACTAGTAGGTTAGGCTATTCTAATGTTAGAAGTAGTTAATGGAAAGCTTAAAGTGTAGGTTTTGATGGTTGCTTTAGTCAATCACTCAATAAGAAGTCTTAGATTAGTGCCTTTAGGGTAAATGGAGTCAATTAGGTGGGAAAAAATGTTGACGGAAAATGATGATAGTAGGAGAGCCAAAGACAAGAGATATTAGTAGTTGAAGTGTTGGTAAGCCAAGGCTTCAACTACCAAACCCTAGGGTAAAATCGCTACTAAGGTGTAGGTAACCCTAGGCCTTAGTGAATTTTCCTCCCTCTTTAACTCAATCATGAAGCAAGTGATGACTAAGATGAAGCAATAAGTTCTAGGGTGTTGCAATGGCAAGGCCCTTAGCAATAGCTCCAAGGAAATCGACTTCTTGGCAAAATCTAGTAGGTAAAATCTCTTAAAGCTAGGACAATAACATGTTCTAGACTTCCTAGGGTTTTAAGCAAGCAATTTCATAATCTTAATGTAAATGCAAGATAAACATGACTTTAACCATTCAATGAAGAAGAATTGCAGAAATTTCACTTACATTCATCAAGAATCATCAAGCATAAACCCTAGTTGAACACTTCCACCAAGAAAATTTCCAAAATAGTCCAAGATTAGCCTCCTCCAACAAGTGCGCACTAAATTTCAGTCATAAAACCCTAAGTAGGGAGAAAATTTCAGACCTCACTAAGTGTGAGTGAAAGATGATGAATAATACAAGGGCTAAAACCCTTATTTATACAATATCAATGACCATAATTAGGTCAAAAAGGTCGACATGGCCAACTACATGTAATATCTAGTTTTTACATTAAATGACATAAATAAAACCTATATCAAGCAAAAAAGGTGATTTCATGCCATTTTAGGGTGACGTTAGGCCTTCTTAGGGTAACATTGGCCTCGAGGAGCAAAACGTTAGGTCTCCTTGGGCCTCTGGATCATACCACACGTGCCACTTGGCACACAACTACCTCTAAAGTGTCCAAAACGTTGTGTGACGTCATGGGCCTTCCAAGGCCTACATCATAGTTAGAAGGGAAAGACCCCATTGGGTCTAGGCTTGCGGGGTTGTCTCTAGTAGAACGTCCTCCTCTCTCTCCGGTGCAAACCTTTGATCTGTCTCTTCCCCTGCTGGGGTCTCAACATTCATCTAGTGGGATTTCATCCCTATGGAGGTCCGAACTAATCATCTCCCCATGTGTACTTGTCTGTCGGGTGTGGCCCTGAAACAACAATAAGTATGCCCTCCATGGGCTCATAAGTCATATGGATCATATCAATGTCAATCACATCTAATAATCAAGTTATTTAAACATGTGCATGAAACCCCCTTTCCCAAACAAGTGCTCAAAGATGTTATGCTATTCTACAAGCCAGGTTTGGAGGGGATGCTAGGATGTCCTATTGGGATAATTCTCATTAGATGTGGATTGTTTCCGGGTGAAGAAAAATCCAGGCCATGTAAGTGGGTGAGGTGGTAGGGGATGTCTGAGCAATGGGTGTAGTGATAACAGGGGAATGCATGGCTTACTTGTGGGTTCCTCTGAAGAGGGTGAGTTGCACCTTTTCATGGATGAAATTTTTTCCAAGGCCTTTCATGCCTTTTAAATTTTTATCTTATTTCTTTTTCTTTCAAGAGACTAGTTAGGGGACATTGCCCTGACGTGGTGACTAGTGGTGACAATGTTACCAACAAGCATTTAACGGAAATGAGAAGGCTGACTCATGATGAGACCCCATTTCTCTTGGCTATGCCACCAAGAGCCACTACCCTTGCATGGTGACCAACTGAATGATAGTGTCATATCGCTACATGCCCATTGACCTAATAGGCTGGCTCGTGATGAGACCCCCTATCCTCCATCTAGGTCTTGATTTTATTATTTTTATGGGTCCCTCTGTTTCTTGCTGAGAAGCCTTTTATTGCTTTCTCGGAGATCCATGGGCGAAGCATATGAAGGTTTTGTTCTTTTGGAGTTTATCCTTTTCCAGCTAATTTTACCCTCTGGGCCTTTAGTCCCTTCTTCCCACAAGGTAAGTTACACCCCTTTTCTAGCTTGGCAAACCCAATTCCCAGACCAATGTATGGGATGGATGAGAGGGAAAAAGATGAAAAGTGGTAAGTATGGTGGGAGCGAACGATGACCTTTCATGAACCCCCCCAGTGGCAACTCAAACCCTATGGGAACCAACTTACTAGGGCATCCTTCCATTCCCCCCAGGTGTGTACAAGTGGAAAGGCATAAGGTCCAAGCAAACATTAGAAGTAAAAGA
The DNA here is from genome assembly GCA_009831015.1 of Picea engelmannii. NCBI lineage: Eukaryota > Viridiplantae > Streptophyta > Pinopsida > Pinales > Pinaceae > Picea > Picea engelmannii. The sequence goes on from ML784527.1 coordinate 926,347, forward strand.
ATTAAATGCACATATTAAAATGTTTTGAGAATCAGAGTGACACATACCATGATACCCAGACTCATTACCTCATGGAGAAAGACACACTACTGCTGAAGGACCAGGCCGATGGGATGGATGTTGTTGCTGCTGAGAAGGTGGAGGCGTTGAAGAAGAAGAAGGAAGGGTCCTCCAGGGCCAGGCTCAAGTCAATATGGCTCTCGGTACTCCATGTCTAGGACCCATGGGCCTTAAGACATAATATCCTTAGTTATCCCTAGGCTAGGGGATAACATCTGGCTCCAACTTGGGGACATATGCTCACCGTAGAGTGCATGAGAATCTCAACATATCTGGCATAACATGTGACCTGCTTGATCTCAAAAGAAGATTATTAGTAATCATTTGGGGTGGTGATATCACCCCTGACTCATATATATATAATATAGAAAATGAAAGCAAGCATATATACAAATAGAAACACAACTACTCTAGCATGAAATGCATATGGTATACACAATGAATGCAAATGTCTACCTACTTACATGTAGTTACCTGAGAAGTCAAGTCTGTTCCCCCAGATGGGGTTTGAGGAGGTGCATGCTAACTGGTAATGGGCGCCTTCTTCCTTCCAATGTAAACAAATAATAGGCATCATCGAATGAATTTATTCCAACTTTGAGGGGCCCAAGCCAAAATTGTGCACTTCCCTTGACATTAATAGGCTCTCCCTTCTTTGTGTCCCACATCCAGACTGTATCTCCCTCTTTGTAATCCTTTGTCTTGAATATGGATGTTTCTTGTAAAACTCTAGTGTATTGTCTTAAGGGAGTAGGGTGGGGTTATGCTGTGAAGACTTCTTGCTGGGATGGCTTGATCAACATGTCATATTCTTCTTTCTTTAACAATTTGACAGTCCCAACTTCTTTGTCCTTGTATTTGTCTAGGAGTTGTTGATACTCTTCCTTCTTTGGCCATTGTATTTGATCGAAGTCTTCCTCTGAAGCGAAAGGAAAATCATTAGGGGAAAATAAAGGAAGACTTTATGTGGTTTTCTCATGTGTTTTATTAGTTCCTATATCATCCCCTTCCCATTTGACAAAGCCAACTCTTTTCCTTATAAACCTCATCAAATATTCATCTTCTTGTGTAGAAGAATAATCATCCAAGTCTTCAGAGATGTCAGATGCATTTTCAGGATAATCACCCCAATTTGTATCTGTTTCTTTCTCCAGAATGATGGGGTGGGGTCCCACCAAAGCACTATCCCTTATGTATGTTTCGTGCAAATGAAACACCTCGTCATTACCTAGTGCAATATTTTCTCGTGATTGCTAGGAATATTATGGTCACCCTTTCCCTTACTAATATTGTCTTCTTTTGTCGAGGGAAGAGTGGGCCAACCTTGAAATAAGAATGAATCTGTTGAGTTGTAGTCACTATGTCCTTGAAAGGGGGTTTTCTCATTTTTCTCAAAATGACCAGTTTGTAATAGCATGGAAGTTTCTTCGGATGATGGCTGGTCATTTGGGATTTGCTCTGTCAAAGAAGGTATTTCCAACATTTCATGAATGCGTTTAACCTTTTGTAGGATATAGGTCATAATAGTGCTCAGGTTGGTCCTATTATTGTCAGGTTTTGGGAAATGTCAGGGTAGATTGCTGGTATACACCTGAGGCTCTTCAAGCTTTACTCTTGAGTTCTCATTTGTTTGGCCAACGTATTCAATCCTAGGCTTTTTGATGTCTTGATTTTCTTGGGTTTTACTTGGCATGAACAAGGTGAATATGGAATCTACAAAATTAGGTTTCTCATTCGTAGCCTTTGGGTGATAATGTTAAAAATAGGAGTCCTTTCATGACCAGGGTTTAGGATCATTTTCTTGTCTTGCAACATTTTGTAGGTCCAAAGTGTTCAGACAAATTTGTTCTCTTGGAGCATGAGATTTTATTGTTTGAGGAGGTCTCATAGAAAGTGGCTTTTGGATTTGTCATAGTGACCTTTCTAACTGAGTGATTCTTTCAGAGATACTTAGATCCTCAGAGGGTTCATGTTGTTTTGAAAAATTTAAGGCATCTTTCATATTTGAGAAACCTGTGCTCCATTTCCTATGGAAAGTATTGTTTTCTACCTCTAGAATCTTTGGGAGGTCATGCTCTAGTCCTCCCATGCTTTACTTATTTATCTCCTAGATGTCATCATTGTTTAAAAAATTGACCTGATAGATGGCACTGTCAAACTTAAGGTTCTCTTCAATCTAGCAGGCAACATCTTGAGCTTCTTCTAGGGTTGTAGGTAATCGATCCTTGAGGGTAAATTGTAAAAGTTCCTTCAAAGGAGTTAAGGTAATGTTGGAGAGAAATTCTCTTTGGGAGAAAATCGGGCTGAAGTTTGCTAATGAGAGTGTTGAACCTATCATTGAATTCCCTAATGTCTTCATCTGTTTGTCTGAAAACTTCGAGGTATTGAGAGTAAAAGGAGGCCATACTTTATTTTTTACACCACTTGTCCTTGAAATCTCGTTCAAAATCTTCATGGGTTTTGATGCTTCCATTCATGAGACCATTAATTCAGCCTCTGGCACTCCTGGTGAGTGAGCTTACAAAAAGCCTCATGAAGGTGTCACGGTGTTCTTCTCCCGATTGGTGAAATTCATATTCCTCATAAAACTTATCCCAATGTGAGTTTCCATAAGATACTACTTTTCCTGATTGGTGAAATTCATATTCCTCATAAAAATTATCCCAGTGTGAGTTGCCATAAGATCCTACTTCTCCCAAGAATTTAGGTATCCAGGAATCAACCTCTTTGGGGAGATCATGTAATCCTCCTTGGGTGTTCATTAAGTCCAAAGGGCCAAAAAGTTCTTTGTGATACCATTTAGGAGGACTTACAATGGTAATAGGATTTGTAGGGGTAATACGGATTACAGTCGTGGAAGAGAGTGTGTACTGACGTCCACTACGGGTCGTCATTTATGAAGTCACTAGATAATTTTCTTGAAATTATCAAAGGAATGAGGGGATCACCCTCAGTGGAGTTGTCGGGTAAGCTTTGTAAAGTAAATAATTTTGAGGAAAGGCTTACCAAAAAGTGTCATCTTGAGGAGAATTGACTTAGTGTTCCCCGACAACGACGCCAAAATGTTATCTAACAATTTGTACTTTGATCAAAGGAAAGGTAAAAAGGAAAAAAAATTGGCGTAACTTGAGGTTATCCTATCACTGTCACCTCAATAGGATTCCTCTTTCTCTTTAGGGTTGAAGGCCCAAGGGAGATGTCCCCAATGATCTTGGGCTTTGAGAAGGCAAGGTCAAGATGGCTATTAAAAGGTCCCCTCTCACAAGTCACTACTGATCAGAAAGTCTCGGGGTTATAACCAATGAAGTGATGTAATATCAAGATGTACCTTCCTGGAACAAAGCAACAAGAAACTATATATTTTTCAAGTACAACTTGTCGTTAGCACTACACAAAACCACAAACTTTCTCAATAAAATCAATTGGCTGATATAATGATGAAGTAAACAAAAATTTATAGTAGAAATATTTATAAGACGATACTTCACAATGATTGCCTTAGAATATATTCAAAATGACCAAGAATAATAAATCATCAACATCATAATACTAGCATTTATCAGAGGCAAGCAAGGTAATGCATTAAACAACTTTTCAATTGATTTTAGAAGATTTTAATGCTGCAAATTATGGTTGTAGCTTACTTTAGAACATCAACAATAATGTTAGTAGGTTAGGCTATTATAATGTTAGAAGTAGTCAGTGGAAATATTAAAGTGTAGGTTTTGACGGTTGCTTTGGTCAATCACTCAATACGAAGTCTTAGATTATTTCCTTTAGGGTAAATGGAGTCAATTAGGTGGCAAAAATTTTTGAAGGAAAATGATGAGAGATTAGTAGTTGAAGTATTGGTAAGCCAAGGCTTCAACTACCAAACCCTAGGGGGGAATTTCTACTAAGCTATAGGTAACCCTAGGCTTTAGTGAATTTTCCTCCCTCTTTAACTCAGTGATGAAGAAAGTGACAACTAAGATGAAGCAATAAGTGCTAGGGTGTTGCAATGGCAAGGCCCTTAGCAATAGCTTCAAGGAAATTGACTTCTTGGCAAAATCTAGTAGTTAAAATCTCTTAAAGCTAGGACAATAACATGTGCTAGACTTCCTAGGGTTTTAAGAAAGAAATTTCATAATATCAATGTAAATGAAATATAAACATGACTATAACCATGCAATTAAGAAGAATGGCAGAAATTTCACTTACATTCATCAAGAATCATCAAGCATAAACCCTAGTTCAACACTTCCACTAAGAAAATTTCCAAAATAGTCCACGATTAACTTCCTCCAACAAGTGCGCACTAAATTTCAGTCATAAAACCCTAAGTAGAGCACAAATTTCACACCTCACTAAGTTTGAGTGAAAGATGATGAATAATACAAAGGATAAAACCCTTATTTATACAATATCAATGACCAAAATTAGGTCAAAAAGGCCAACATGGCCAGTTACATAAATAAACCCTAAATCAAGCAAAAAATGTGACGTCATTCCCTTTTAGGGTGGCGTTAGGACTTCTTAGCTCAACATTGTCCTCCATGAGAAAAATGTTAGGCCTCCTTGGGCCTCTGGATCATACCACACGTGCCACTTGGCACACAACTGCCTCCAAAGTGTCCGAAACGTTGGGTGACGTCATGGGACTTCCAAGGCTTACATCATAGTGAGAAGGGAAAGACCCCCTTGGGTCTAGGCCTGACAGGTTGTCTTTGTTGGAACGTCCTGCTCTCTCTCCGGTGCAAACCTCTTATCTATCTCTACCCCTGCTGGGGTCTCAAAATCCATTTGGTGGGCTTTCAGCCCTATGGAGGTCTGAACTAATCATCTCCCCATGTGTACCTGTCCGTCGGGTGTGGCCCTGCAACAAAAAAAAGTACACCCTCCATGGGATCATAAGTCACATGGATCATATCAACGTCAATCACATATAATAATCAAGTTATTTAAACATGTGCATGAAACCCCCTTTCCAAGATAAGTGCTCAAAGATGTTATGATATTCTACAAGCCAGGTTTGGAGAGGATACTAGGATGTCCTATTGGGCTACTTCTCATTGGATGTGGATTGTTTTTGGGTGAAGACAAATCCATACCATGTAAGTGGGTGAGGTGGTAAGGGATGTCTGAGCAATGGGTGCAATGATGACATGGGAATGTATGGCTTACCTGTGGGTGCCTTTGAAGAGGGTGAGTTGCACCTTGTCATGGATGCAAATGTTTCCAAGCCCATTCATTCCTTTTTATCTTTTTATCTTATTTATTTTTCTTTCAAGAGACTAGTTAGGGGACACTGCCCTGGTGTGGTGACCAGTGGTGACAATGTTACCCATAAGCATTTCATGGAAATGAGAAGGTTGGCTCGTGATGAGACCCCCTTTCTCTTGGCTATGCCACCAAGAGACACTACCCTGGTGTGGTTATTAGCTAAATGGTAGTGTCATACAACTACATGGCCATGGACCTAATAGGATGGCTCGTGATGAGATCCCCTATCCTCCAACTAGGTCTTGATTTTATTATTTTTACGAGTCCCTGTGTTTCTCGCTGAGAAGCCTTTTATTGCTTTCTCAAAGATCCCTGGGCGATGCATATGAAGGTTTTTTTATTTTGGATTTTATCTTTTTCCAGCTACTTTTACCCTCTAGGCCTTTAGCCCCTTCTTCCCACAAGGTAAGGTACAACCCTTTGCTAGCTTGGAAAAACCAATGCTGGGACCAATGTATGGGATGGATGAGAGGGAAAAAGATGAAGTAGTAAGTATGGTGGGAACAGACGATGACCTTTCATGAAACCCCCCTAGTGGAAACTCAAAACCTATGGGAACTAGATTTCTAGGGCATCCTATCATTCCCCCTAGCTGTGGACAAGTGGAAAGGCATAAGGTCTAAGCACACGTTAGAAGTAAAAGAATTAAATGCACATATTCAAATGTTTTGAGAATTAAAGTGACACATACCATGATACACTGACTCATTACCTTATGGAGCAAGACCCACTGCTACTGGAGGACCAGGCCGATGAAATGGATGTTGTTGTTGCTAACAAGGTGGAGGAATTGAGGAAGAAGAAGGATGGGTCCTCCAGGTCCAAGATCAAGTCAATATGGCTCTCGGTACTCCATGTCTAGGACCTGTGGGCCTCGAGACATAAACTCCTTAGTTATCCCTAGGCTAGGGGATAACACTTCCCTTATTGTACTAGTGAATGGATATACTTCTTAGTCCTTCTATAGGTATTCAACAAGGCTGGCCCCTATCCCCTCTATTCTTTCTACTCATAGTGGAAGGTCTTGAGTACACTGATTATATCCTTAAAGGAGGTAAGAAGATTAATGGGGATCGAAATTGTAAGGGATATTATTCTGACACGCCTACATTTTGTGGATGATGTTCTATTGTTTTATAATAGATCTTATATTGATGCTTTGAGATACAAAGGGGTGTTGAAACCGTATATGAAAGTAATTGACATGGAGGTAAATGGTCAAAAATCATCCATCTCTTTTAATGGTATTCTTAGGACTCATGAAGCTTCCATAAAGGAGGTCCTTCCTTTGATGGAGATTGTCTTCAACAAAGGATTGAAATACTTAGGATTATGTTTAAATCCAAATGAATATGGACATAATGATTGGATTTGGTTATATTCCAAGATTGAAAAAATGATTGCAGTGTGGTGCAATATGCGACTTTGATTGGGTGGAAGACTAATCTTGGAAAAATCTGCGTTAGAAGCAATTTTGGTTGACTATCATGGTATTTCCTACATTCCCATTGGTATCAAAAAAAATATTAGGAAATGTTTTTTTTTTTAATTTCCTTTATAATGGAAAAGGAGAGAAACTTATTTCCCTTGGGTTAAGTGGCAACATATCTCAAAACCTGAAGACTTCATGGGTTGGGGGATAAAACAACATCTAAATGCTTGAATATGTCCTAGTTTCCACAATTTCATGGAGAGTGTGTACATGTAATAGGTTGTGGCATAGGGTGGTTAGACATAAATATATGAATCCCATGAATGTAGAAGACTAGGTAAGGTCACATATGAAGAGTTTTAAAAATTATTCTATGACATGGAAGGTGTTAGTGATGTCATTTCATTTTATTGGTTCTTGGTTGACTTGGTAGGTACTAGATGGTTCCCATCTCATAAATAGGATCGATATATGGGTAGGATGATAATGCTCCCACATTTTGATAGAGGAATTAAAGACACACCTCAAAAAATAAAATCTGCCTTTTCTTAGAGACGTGTTTTCACATTACTAGATTTCACAGTGGAGAAGGGACAAGAAAATACCTATAGGATCTAGGTTTTAATCATTCCTTGGTAGTGGAATGGAAGGATTATACTCAAGATCTATCCCTAATAAATGTTAAATTTAAACTTAGGAAAAATAAATTAAAGTGATCTAGGAATTCAATTGATGGTCACTATGTTGTAAAACTAGGCTATACATCCTTGTTTTCCCATGATATGTAATATGAACCAGCCCGGTGGTGGAATCAATTTTATAAACTAAGGGCACCCTCTAAAATAAAATTGTTATTTTGGATGGAGCTTGAGAGTAAGGTTCCAACTTGGGATGTGCTCCAAAAGAGAGCTTGAAATTACCCTAATCTAAGTTTTCTCTATAGGGAACTAAGTGAAGGCATTTCCCATCATCTTACTGCTTATCACTTCTCTAAGGAAGTATGGTCTACAATTAAAACTTGATTGGTGGATTAGGGGTATGGGAAGGTTAGTCTTTAGTTGAATCTTTGAGTTCTTGGTGGAGGGACACATAGGTTAAGGAATTAAGGGTTTTTCCCTTGATACTCAATTAGGGCCTATTCATAGCTAGGAACAAAGCATTGTTTTAGGGTGAAGTGCTAAATGTTGTTTAGATATTCTAAAGAATCAAAGTATTTCTTTAGGAATTTAATGGCTAGGTGAGCATACAAATTCTTAGATAGGTGGGTTCCTCAAAGATTGATGAAGGTATGGCATGGAGTTTCTTTGATGAAGACTCTCAAGGAAATGTAGGTCCCTATGGTTCTAGGGGAGTTATACACTTAAATACGATACATTGTTTTGATTTCCACATCAGGTGGGTTGGGGTACAAACAATTTGGATGAATTGTATGTGCTAGAAGCACTACTTAAAATTGTAGTGGAGATGGACTTACAGTCTTTTCAAGTCTCTGGGTTGAGCTCCTCATTGAAATGGTGAATGGAAACTATATATTCCAAAATGTAAGTCTTTCTTGCATTATAGATCAAATTCTCTTGTGTAAGGATAGGTTTTCCCACATCTCTTTTAAGCACATATTTAGGGAGCTAAATTGCAAAGCAGATCAATAGTCCAAGCTTGGTGTTACAACTAAGTTTGGCATCCTTGATATGTATGAATACAATGAAGATGAGTTCACTAAACACCCTTCTCCAACTTTCCTATGATTGTCTCCTCCTATGTGAATGAAATGATGTTTCTATGGACCTTTATGGTCTTTTTGTTTATGATACATGTTAGGATCTAAGTTCTATGCTAGTTTTGTTGATGCCTTTTATAGTGTTTTTGGATGGTCTATTTTAGCTTCTATCAAGTTAATCTTTTTGATATAATATTATATGGGATATGTGTTGTGGCAAATGTTGAATGTAATATGTACTTTTCATACTTTGAAAAACAATATTACACTTTTTTCCTCCTATATGTATGTGCATGTGTGTGTGTGTTAATTTAATTTTAAAACATAATAAATATCCCACTTTTTTAAATGATAGGAAAATGAGTTTGTGTGTTTTATATTTTTTTTTTCCAAGGAAAAAAATGTATATTTTCTATTTCATAAAGAAATAAAAATATACATTGGATGGTCAACTCACAAGGAATGTAGATAATCTCAATGAGGCCTAGACGTTTTAACAAAAATGAACTCTCAATTGTTATCATCGCTCTCTTCAACTTGTTCTACATTATATTTGAAAAGACCTTTACATTGTCCTTCCTATGTTGCACTTACAAAAACCATCAATCAAAACCTTAAAAACCAAAATAAAATGTCACATGGTCCTCAAAAGAGAAGCCTCTAGACTTATGGCTGAGCCACCTCCCCAATAAATGCTTTGCAAACCAATAGGCCTTCATCAAGGATGATTTATTCCTTAGAAAGGGCATCAAATACTTCATTAAAATTCATTTATATGTGATCTATAGATATAGAAATAAAAGATTCATGAATATCCTTGATACAATATTTCAAATAATACAAGAGGATACTATCCAGCTAAGTTGATCCTTTTATCCAATTGACCACCGCTTGGGAATCACCAACTATATGAAAATGTTGGATACCTTGGTATTTGGGAAAATGTATCAAATCCCAAAGGGCTATCAATTCTTCTCTAGTATTGGTACCAGGACCAACACCTTGCTTTAAATGAAAAGAGTCGTCAGATGAGATATGTAGTACAATTCTAGCTTTGCAGAGACCAAGAGACCCGTGACAGACTATTGAAATAAATCCAAGCTATAGAATAACTGAATGTAGGAGTGCAGTGTGGCTTGACTAGATTACACATATATATCAATCTCATTTCTTTGTAGGAAACTAAAATCTTATGTGCAATCAAATTGTTTATCCCATTTATGCCATAAAAATGGATCAGTTCTGATAAAGCTAGATACCCCAAAGGATATAGCTTGGGAGTTCATTGAAGGACCTGGTCAATGGAGCCCTCACCCACTGCTATAAATATTGCTCAAATGAATCATGAGCCCAAGAACCTAGGAAATTGATCTGGATTTATGTAGGAACAAAATGAAATACATAAATACACATAAATGCAGAGATGCAGTGGAAATATGACTTCATTTCATTAATAACAAATGACTGAAATATGCTTACAGAAAGAATGGAAATAAACTAGCTAGGGAAATGGTAGCTTATCTCTGAGAAGAGATGTGGCAGATATTGGCCTTTGAACTGTGTTACAATGAGGCTCGAAGGCATATTATTATTGAGAAATAATGGAAAACCCTAAACATCCAAAGACCTAACCCTAGGAGATGAAACGCCAAGACTATGGGCCCCGTTTGGGTAAGTTGGTACATCAACTTCCCGAGGACGTAACTTTGGCATACGATCTC